>PVLD010022787.1:0-28652 GCA_004027595.1 Dinomys branickii | reverse complement strand
TTTTTTTTTTTTTTTTTTTTTTTGCAGTACTGGGGATCGAACTCAGGACCCTGCACTTGCTAAGCAAGTGCTTATTCTACTGAGCTATATCCCCAGCCTATATATTCTAGACAGAAGTCCTTTGTCTGAGGGACAGTTGGCTAAATTTTTTTCCCAATCTGTGAGTCACTTTTCACTCTGTTGATGATTTCTTTTGATGTGCAAAAGGTTTTTAATAAGATGAGATCTCAGTTGTTAATTCCTTGAAGTATTTCACATACGAGTTTGGTTTTTGTTCATGAACTCTCTGTCTACCCCTGTGTCTTCAAGATTTCTACCTACTTTGTCTTCCAGTAGTGTTTAATATTTAGATCTTTGATCCATTTTGATTTTAGTGCATACTGTGCTGTTTTTTTCACAGTAGCTTTGTAGTATAATTTCAAGTCAGGGATCATGATGACCCCTGCCTTGCCTTTGTTGAACAGAATTGCTTTTGCTATTCTAGGTCTCTTCTGGTTCCAATGAATTTTAGGATTGTCTTCACTAATTCTATGAGATATGCTATTGGTATTTGGATTGTATTAAATCTGAATGATAATTTTGGAAATATGACTATTTGCATTATATTGGTTCTTCCTATCCTAAGAAAGGGATATCTCTGCATTTCCTGATATCCTCTTTGATCTCCTTTTTCAGAATACTATAATTTTCTATATAAAAGTCTTTCACTTCCTTCATTAGATTGATTCCTAGGCATTTCATTTGTTTGGATGCTATTGTGAAATATGTTGTTTCCCTATTTCTCTCTCAGTGAGTTTGTTACTCATGTATAGGAATGCTATTGATTTTTGAGTGTTGATTTTGTATCCAGCTATGCTGCTTAATTTGGTTATTAAATCTAGATGTCTTCTGATAGAGTTTTTGGGGTCTTTTATATAGAGTATCATATCATCTCCAAATAATGGTAATTTAACCTCTTCCTTCCCTGTCCTTACTTTTTTCTCTTGTCTAATTGCTCTACCTAATGTTTGCAGAATTACACCGAAATAAGAGTAGTGATAGTGGGCATCCTTGTCTTGTTCCTGATTTTAGAATGAAAACTTTCAATTTTTGTCCATTTAGTATGATGTTGGCTATTGGTTTATCATAGATGGCTTTATTAGGTTGAGATAATGACCTTGTATTCCAGTTTTCTTTAGTGTTTTTATCATGAATGGGTGTTGGACTTTGTCAAATGCTTTTTGTGCATTTATTAAGATGATCATATATATGATTTTTGTCCTTGGCTCTATTAATATGGCATATTACATTTATTGATTTGCAAATGTTGAACCATACCTACATCCCTGGGATGAATCTTACTTAATTATGGTGTATAATCTTTTTGATGATTTGCTGCATTCTGTTTGCCAGCATTTATTGAGGGTTTTTTTGCATCTCTTTTCATTAGGGAGTTGGCCTATAGGTTTCTTTTTTATTGGATCCTACTCTGATTTTGGTATCAGGGTAATGCTTCCAGGAATGAATTTGGGAATTTTGCTTCCCTTTCAGTTGCATTAAAGAGTTTGAAAAGTGTTTCTGTTCTTTTTGGATTGAACAGGTGTCATACTCACTCTGCTCTTGGCGACCTCACTTCTGGGCTGTAGCATGGGGCAGAGTGAAAATTTAAAGCAATAAACTACAATTAGAGGTCTATAAATCCGTATTGATTTGTGAGCATGGACTAGCATTATTTCCTCTTCAGCGATCCTTTCCAGGTAGCAATAGCAGCATATTTCAGAGAAACAAGAGTAAATGCTAAAAACATCAGCTAAAAAAGATTAAATTATTTTCTCAAAAAAAAAAATGAGCTGGGGGAGAGAGGTGGGTTTTGGAATAAACTTTGTATTGGACTCTTTATAATTGGTGCATAAACATCTTTGATGGACATTTAAAGAAAAAAAGAAATGAAAAACTACTGCCATAATGGAGGACAGAGAACAAAGTACTTAGACCTAGGGCAAGTTATTTAATTTCTATTCTTTAGGTGCCTAAGGTATATAGAAATAATGTTGATGATTCCCTATTGTGCTATTTTGAGGGTTAAATAAGTTAGTGTGTGTATGCCTCAAGTGGTAAATGTTATTTTATCACCTATTGAGTGTTACTTTTACTATTCATATTGTTGTTACTATTACAATATATTTTTAACATATTAGTTGACTTTTTAATGATTTTTTTCTTACAGCTTTTTTTTTTTTTTTTTTTGGTACCAGTAATTGAATTCAGGACCTTGTGCTTGCCAGGCAGGCACTTGTGCCACTGAGCTATATCCCCAACCCATCTTACAGCTTTAGTAGAAACTACAATACTTCTCAGAAACAACATAACATAACTTTAGTATATTTATTTTATTTTTTTATACTGGGAATCAAACTCATGACCTCAGGTTTGCCAGGCAAGCGCTTATGCCACTGAGCTATGTCCCCAGCCCTACTTCAGTATATTTAATAACAAATTTTTTTTGCCTTACTTTATCATTTTACTAAAATTTAAATATGCTCTCTAAAATTAAACAGAACTGTGTTTGAAGAATCTGAACGATTTATCATCCCTGGATTTGATAAAGATGGATGGAGATGTTAATTTCAAACCAACAGGTAATTTTCCTATGGTTGTTAGTCAATGTAATAATTTCTCACTAAGACCAAATAAAAAAATTGTTGTACTGAAATTTAGATGATGAGCCAGAGGTGGTGGCACATGCCTGTAATCCCAACTAGTCAGGGAGCTGACACAGAAGGATTGTGAGTTTCCAGCCAGCCTGGGTAACATAGTGAGATCCTATCTCAAAAGAACAAATAAATAATACCAAATAAAAATTAACATAAAATTAAATTGTGATTTCCAGTCTTAACAGAATATAATTATTATTAGCCATAAAGTATAATAAATTTACACCAGTCTCATTTGTAAAATATAGAGGTTTTTTTTTTTTTTTTAATAGACCCAGAATTTGCCTTCACTGATCCTGGTGATTTTTAGCAGAGGGTTTGAAATGCTTAAATATTTGGAGCACTTGGACCTTGTATAAATATTATAGATCCTTTTTTCCAGTTTATAACTATTGAAACATTTATTATCTGGATACTTAGATTCTTATAGAACAGGAAAAAGATCTCTTTTCTTTCACTCATCATAGGTTCATTGATTGGCTGGGGCCAATAGGAAAGCATACAGATTTATCTCATGTAAGTTCTGTATGACATGAGAGATATCATAAGCAACTGAAGGTTCAAAAAAGTGGTTAAACCTGAATATTTTTATGCTAAATTTGATGAAGAGTGGAAAGTCAGATTGGACAAAGGGGCTATAAGCTAAGTGTACTAAACTGGAGGAAACTTAGCAGTCTTTTCATTCAGATCTTTTCTACATTCTTTACTTTTAGGGATAATGATGCTATTTTCTTACAAGTATGGGGAGGGCACTTCTCACATGGGAGTTTATGACGGCTTCATGGGAAGGTCAGCAAAGCCTTGCACATGCTGTTTCTAAAATTCCTTCATCTTAAAATATTCGATATTCAAGATATCATATTTAGGGGGAGATGTTCTGAGCCCTTCCACTTCATCCCCCCATATTTAGTTGTGTTTAAGAAAAAATGTTTCATCTGGATGTGGCAGTACATTTCTGTAATCTCAGCACTGGGGAGGATGAGACAGGAGGATCACTTGGAAGTTTAAAGCTAACCTGGGCTACGTAGTGGGTTTAAGATTAGCTTGAACCAAGCAAGACCCTATCTCAGAAAACGAAAACCAGGCCAAACCAAAACAAGCCAAATCAAACAACAAAACAAAGAAAAAAGTGTTTCATAGTTTTTAGCACTCATGACTAGAATTTTTTGGGGAAAAATCAACTTCATTGTTGTAGTTAATCCTTTCAAGAAAAGATAAGGAAGAAAGAAAAGGGGTTTTTTCAGAATTCAAAATCTGTTAGTATTTGGCATGTATCTTCCATTTTAATGTAAGTTCACATATTTTTAACAATACTATGGAAATACAAAATTCTGTGTCCTGTTTTACTTGTATTTAATGTGTTTAAACTTTTTTGGATTGTTTGTTTTTTATTATGGTACCAGGGACTGAGCCTTGGGAGTGCTACATTATATCCCCAGCACTTTTTTAAAGTTTTTATTGTACGATAAGGTCTCACTAAGTTTCCCAGGCTGGCAGAAATTTATAATACTTCTGTGTTACTCCCAAGTAGCTGGGACTAAAAGTGGGTATCACCACACCTGGCTAAGGTTAAGTTTTTAATAATTTACTGTGCTCAGTCCTAGGTTAATAACATTCTTCCCTTTCTTTTCTGGGCCTTATTCTAATAAACCTAATTTTGTGTCTGAGAATTAACTTTTTCATGTTTTACGGTGTGTCACTAAAGGGAGCATGAAAATTACTAATGTACTTCCTTCATCCATTCTTAGATATTTTCATTCTCATGAAGAATCTTTTTCTCATATTCATTCCCACCTTCAACCACCATGGCGCTTCTGAAATCCACTGAAGTTCTTCTAACATATTTAACAAATGATCTATATAACATTTCTTCTTCCTTTTCAGTCCTCAGTGATACTACCTAATTGATTTTCTCTTCTTAACACTTTACTATTTTGATTTTTTTCTGCTTTTTAAATGTTTTTCTTTGTTAACCTTTGTGCTCACCATGGACTTCTTAGAGTTTCTAACTTTGCATCTTTATTTCCAATTTGTGTTCCTTTTTTTTGAAAAAATTATTTACTTTCACAGCTATAGCTACATATGAATTCAAAAATCTACTTTTGATTCTAGTCTCTCACTTTTGCTACAAAACTTGATCCTCAATTTTCTATTGAAAATTGAACTATGTGACATGATATTGGACACATTGAAGCATATAAAAGTTAATTTGATGTGGAATAATGTAAAGTGAAATGAAAATAAAATTTGGGTTTCAAAGTACCTGCATTTCACCTTTACTTCTACTGTTTGCTAACTGTGACCTTGCTCTAAGCCTCAGTTCATTTTTCTGAAAGACAGGAATATATTTTGTATCTTGTTTGCCTTATTGGGTTGATCAAATGGGGTAATGAATGCCAAAACATTTTAATGTAGCATGTCATTTTCTTTTGTCTAAGGCTAAGAAAATATTGTATGTTGTTCTTATTAGCATTTTTACTAAGCCCAAGATTAAATATTTGATATATTTGGTTTCTATGTCATTCTGCTGCCATTCCGTGTCCTGTTAGTCCTCAAACACCAAAAAGATGATCCAGTCGTAGAGCTGAAAATATTCCTTGTTACAGACTAGGATGATGTTCCTTAAAATGTGGTTGGGTTGACTACCTGCAGTCTTTTAATGTTTTATATATGAACTTCTTGTGTATGCATGCACTACTGATTGAACTCAGGACCTTTGTACTGAGCTACATTACAGCATGCAAACACCCTGCAACCCCCTTTTTGAAGACAGGATCTTACTATGCAGCCTGGCTGACCTCATGTGTATGATCTTCCTGCCTCAGCCTCCCAAGTGCTGAGATTACAGGCATGCACCACTTCACCCAGCTAGAAACTCTCTTTCTAGATCCATTGTATCACCCTCATTTGGGTGAACATTTTCACTGGTTCTTTTTCCATCTCTGATTTTAGTTCATCTGTACTATGTCTTTTGTGCCTGTAACTCTGTTGGAATGCCAAAAAATATTCCCCTTTTCAGTAAAACCTGAAGCACATAAATATTAGTTCTTTTCTTGAGTACAATATGCCCCCTTCTTTCCAGCTGTTTTTTTTGGGAGGGGGTATGCTCACAGTGCTTGAAAGGGTTCAGAATATTTTTAGACAACTTATAATTGTATCCAGTAACCTCTTAAGTAAGCTCCATCAGTTCCAAAGCCCATCTACTTAGTTCCCACCCCCCAGTTGACCTATTGTTCTATTTTCAGAACAGTTTATTCTGTTTTGTGTTTTTATTTTGTTTTTTGTCTGCTTGTTACTTTGTTTTTTGCAGTACTTGGGACTGAACTCAGGGCCTGTGTATGCTAGGTAAGCACTCTGCTATTGAGCTACATCCCTACTCAATTTATCTTAAGGCTCCAACTTAATCAAAATATTGCTGGAAAATTTAAACTGGTCCTATTATTTTTTACAAATCAAGTGCAAAACCTAAACTCTTTTAAAAAGTTGCAAGTTCTTTAATGGCCTCTCAAGTCTATTTGAATTTCTTAATAATAATAGTAGGCAACATTTATTAAATGTTAGGCCAAGTATTATATATTTTTTAAAGTTACATTTAATCTTCTTCACAATGTTTCTGAAATGAGCACATTTATCATCCCAACAACACCTTAGGAATTGGTATCTAATTTGCATCTAACTAACCCACCAACCTCACCCGCATCCATGAGGAAGCCAGGTCTCTAACTCAGAGACCTGAACTTGAATCACCACCAAGCCATATTCCTCAGAGCAGTACTATAAGGATAGTCTTTTTATTACTGTTCTCTTTTAATAAGCAAATTTTTAATTTTTCCAAGGTTATAGTTGATTTTATTTCTTCTCTGAAAAGGCGTATTATTCACTTTAAAAATCTTGCTCAAGGCAATTTTCTCTACTAGGCCATTCCATACCGACGATTGAAATTAGTTTTAATTTCTTCTTCTCTACTTAAGATTGTATGTAAATATTAATATTCACTGGATTTTGTCCTCTAGCTATTTTTATGTGATCATCTGCTTAGCCAACCTATAAGTTCAAAAGATTGTACAGTCTACATTTCTAGGTATAGTAGATGTCACTATAGGTGCAGAATAAATATTAAGAAAATGTCAAACTGATGAAAAAGGAAATTATTTCAGCTAATTGGGAGAATGTTTATTTTTTCATATTTTCTCACAGAGGCAGGAAGATTGATGGCTTGGTATTATATTACATTTGAAACAGTAAAGAAATTTTCTACAATGAATGGAGAAGAAACTTTATCAGATCTGGTAAGCTAATTTTTACTAGAAAATAAATAAGTTATGCTACAGTACAAAGTAATATTGGAGAAACAACTAATACAGTAGTACAAAATAGTATTAGAGAAACAACTAATGTATATATCTTGTACAATTTAAGAATAAATTCTGCTGGAAAGCATTTTTAATAATGCTTATATCTCTTCCATTATTCCTTTAATCATGATAATATAGAATATTTATCCTAGGATATATTATCATTACAATTAGATTTCTTACCAGAGCTAAGAAAATTTATATATATCTATATATACCCAAATAGGTGTGGCATCTATCTTACAGTTTTCATGGTAATACTGGTTACCTTGGTAGTGCCTTCTATGAAAGAAATATTCCAAGACAGTATAGCGTGACAGTGTAGGAAAGTCTGCCATGAATGAAGGACAGTGCGTTGCAGTGTGATAACAGCACCATGGGGCCATGTACTTGCAACCCCTCCCTAAATCTGTTGCACCAGAATCAGAATAACAGTGGAAACAAAATAGTATTAGCGGTAGTCCAGAAGAAAGAATTGATTGTGAAGAAAATGAATATAACAACAGGTTATGCTAAATATTAATAGTGGGGCAGCTCTCAGCTGCAGCAGTGAGCAGACTAGATATATTGTTAGTATCTGAAAATTGCATTGGTCCTTTCTCCCTTTACTGGAGACATAAATATGAAGCAAGAGATTTGTAAAAGAAAGCATTTTTCTCAAATATAAACCATTCATCTGTTTTACTTTAAATATCAAAGTTGGTTATTATACAAAAATACACAATAGAATTTAGTTATTAAAGAGTCACATATAAATACTATTCTTAACTAATAAGAAATCAGTAAAAAATACCCAATATTAATATTGACTTGTCTGATCTTGAGTTCAGCAAGTGTGTAAGAGAACTAAAATAAATTAGTTTCATTTTACAGATGTGGGAAAACAAAGCACACAGAATGCCTGTACTACAGAATGAAAATTTCTTGATATCTAAAGAATTGCTAAATAATTTCCATTACCAAATAATTGGGATAATGATTTGCAAACCAAAGAAGGGCAAATAGTAGGACAGGAGCAGCAGCAGCGGTTTACATTTATTAAGGGCCACATTCCAGAGCAGTACAGTGTTTGCTGGGCGTTTATTGCTGTATGGGAAGCCTTGCACTCAATATAGAAAAATTTCTCTTGTTAATCTTTACAGTCTTACTGGTATAGTCCTGATGTCTAATATAATGTTATATGCCATGAGGTTTGTTATATAATAGATGTTTATAAGCCTTTGTTAGTGAATGAATGAATCCTTAATGAAGCAAAATATGTAAAGCAGGTTCTTAATTCTGTTAACTAATAGAATTATGATGGCCCAAGGCAGCATAAAAAAATAAATTTGGGGAAAGATAATGAGAGAAAAGAAGTAAAAATTATTAAATGGACAAATGTCTAAATTTTATAGGTTGCAATGATAGCCAGCTGCAATGAATTTCTAGATGTACAATTAAGGGTAAATGAAAAGAAAACACTGAATACTTTGAACAAAGATCCAAATCGGACAACTATTAGGTAAAAAAAATTACATATGTTTTAAATAATCCTCTAAAAGTTTCACCTAATTAATATAAATAATATAATTTTACTATATATTTTTATACACAGATTTCCAATGAAAGGAAGAATTAAAACAAGAGAAATGAAAGTAAATTGGTAATAATTGTTAACTTTTAAATGTGTTATACTATTGGTTTATGATTGTTAATTATGAAGGTTTTCTGTTTTAGTTTTTAAACATTTTAAATCTATTTTCTTTAATAAAAATTTACATAAAAATATAGAGGAAGAATGTAGATGCAAAATTAATTTCTAAGAACTTTTGGGTTTTAACTAACATGAATTATGAATATTCTTAATCAACAACCATTTGTTGAGTATGTGTTCTGTTGATGCAAGGTAAAAATAGAAAACATGCTTCCTACACTTCTTTTCAGGAGCTTTCACGTTATCTTGAATGACAACCACACACATAGAAATATTGGGTAGTATAAAAATACATTTAATCGATGTTTTCTGAATGGTGGTGGCGTTCTGGGAGAGACAAGTAGTGAAAGCAAAGGCCTGAGAGAAGGGATGCATGTATGATTCTGGGTAACTTTCCTATAAAGAATGGGCAGTTCATATAGAGGAGTAGTAATTGGAATAGTAATTTAAGATCACATTGTAACTTGTGAATTTTACCCAATTTTCAACTACAACTGCAATGGTATCTTTTCTGCTGGGAACTAATGGTAGTTAAATAATGACTAAATTGGGGTTATTGTGAGAATTAAATGAAGTAAGGTATTGATTCAATAAGAATTAGGTTTAGCCATGACCAGACCATTTGCATTTAAACTTTTTTGTGTAAAAGAAATTCAGATTTAAGCAGTCTAGGACTTGCATCGTAGTGCCAGATCATATCCTGAGTTCACTGAAAAATCCAAGTTAAGAAAGACAGAGTTAGTGTTGGTGAAAGACTAAACAATTAAAGTCCAGAAATTAAGAAGGCAGAAACTTAAATAATAAAAAATCAAATTAAAATGATTAATATTGCCTTTGAAAAGAATAGATCAGAAATGCACCATATAACAGGGATATGAGAGAGCACACCAAAAGAGTACTGCATCATCACCTACCAAAAACTATATGTAAATTATGATTAATAAACAACACCCCCAACACATTCTCTTCTTGCTATGCTTAAATAAAATGCAAAAGATGGCAGATTATAATGTTAGTCTAAATAATGATATAAATTTGCCAGTCCCAATCAAAAGACTGTATTATCCAGTTTAAGAGGTGGTTAATGGAAATGCTGAAATTGCAAAAAAAAGTGTTACAATAAATTTTTGTGGGAAAATACCTTGATTTGGTTCAATATGGATGCAACAGTATACTTGAAAAAAACGTTGAGCAAATCGAGACACCAGGTTCTAGTTCGGTCTTAGTCCTTCATACACCAACATAAATGTGGCCAAGTCACAGTTTACCTGTACATTACTTATTTCATGTGTAAAATGAGAAAATTGAGCTGTATGATCTCTTAAGTTTTCCCTGATCCCTAAGACTTTTTAAACTGCTAGAGAAATACAGCTAAGAAAGAGAATGTTAGCTCCTTTAATCCAAACTATAGCTATGCCTGAGGAAATGCTTGTAATGTAAAATTATTTTATTAGGATACTGGGGAGCTAAAATTCAATGAAATGTCTGAAAGTATCCCAAAGAAAGAATACCCTCCTCTAGCTGAAAGAGAAAAAAATTCCTTAGCTGGCTCATTTTATTAAGTCACATAAACAAAATCATTTCACTTCAAGTTGCATCATTTAAATCAAAAGACCTAAATACTAAGACCTAAATACCTAGAAAACAAAGCAGTGTAACATCACAGAACATCATTGCTTGCCTTATTTGGTGGTGAAAAACACATAGCCCTGCTGTGGTTCTGTACCTACTGGCATAAATCCTTTTTTCTCTTCTCCCATCTCTGTTGTGTTACTGCTTCTTAAAATAAGGTTTCCGACAAGGAAGGTTGATATTGAAAGTCTTTTTTATTACTAGAAATATTGCTTTAAATATCAAAAATTATTTCAAAAGTATTTTCACTTCAGCAATTTTGCACATATTTCATTTGTACATCTGTGTAGTTTCATAAGTTTTATTTATCCAACATTTAAAGTAAGCACCTCATCCACATTTTTCCATCAGTTCTTCGTTTGTTAATAAACAGATTTTTGAGAGAAAGACAATTTGAGTGGGAAAAAAAGAGTAAAAAAAGAACTGAACTTTCAGGGATTGGGAAAAGAAAGTTAACAAAGACCTGCAACAATAATACAAGATATATAATCATGTAGTGTCATAGAAATCAAGGCAGAGAGAAATTCTAAGAAGGAATACTTCATTCAGTGATATCAAATATGTGAGGTAGTATCTTTCAAAAGGAAGCCATGAAATTTCTTTCCTCCTCAGTCTTATTCAGGCTCAGCTGGGATGCATTCCTATACAAGATTTTGCTTTGACACAAGATATCTCAAAGATTTTCAGAAGTGGCTCACGAATCACAAGATGTATGTAAACAGAATTAATGGATTTTCATTATTTTTCTAGTTAACAATTGTACTAGACTTAATATTGGAAACTTTTTTTTAGGGTTGTCAGATTTTGTGGCTGCTCAGGAAAAGAAGTTTGCTGCATTATTGAATAGTTTGATTTTAACTAAATGCTTTAGGTGTAAACTTTGGGAGAACTCTCTGCATGTATCCAAACAACTGGAAAAAATTGGTAGGTACTGGACATAAGCAGGTAGTGTAGCAGTGCCTACAATTTATTTTGTGTTTCACTATTAAGAAAATTATTACAGACCTTTAAAGAAAAAATATATTTATAAGCCAGTATAAGGTATTATACTTTATTTTTCAAAATCTAATTCTTTGCATCTGCTTAAATCATTCCATATGAAATCAACCAAGTAGTGCATGAAAAATCTAATAAAAATGCTTTCTTTGTAAAATTTTTTTTCTACCAACAGTGAACTTTGTTTTAGTAATTAGCTAAATAACAATGTGTTGCTGTCTCTTCCACTTCTATGACAAGTAGTTTGCTGTGAACTCAATGACAAGTTTAGAGTTAACCAATTTTGGCCATTCTTAATTAATTACAGAAAACTGCATCACTTATTTTTATCTTAACTTTTTCTGTTTTCAATAATAATAGGAAACAGTATTTATCTTCACAGAGATTCTTTAGAAAAAAGATTGTGCCTGATTATGGTTTATCTGTTGGCTCCTAGTATAAATAAGGTAGACACTGAAAAACATTACAAAAACTGGGATCAAGGTAAAAGACAAAATTTTACTCTGACACAAAGTACTTTTCAGTTTAGTACCTTTGACTTAATCATTTTTAAATAGCTATAATTCTAAATGGAGAGCTATTATCCCATGACTGGGAACCTTGTTAGTGCTATGATTTTGTATATATCTTGGGGACATTAAAAATTATGTAATGAGTCTTTGGGAATTTTTGTGTTATTCTCCAGCTCTTTTTTGAAGTCCTACTTACTATTTCTGTGAAATTTGAAATCAGGGGATAGTAGAACATTGACCAGAAGACTTTAGGATTAGCTACTAAAAGTAAAGTCAGGTCAAAATTGGGAAGAGATTTTTGATAGAAAGGCTCATCTTCCTACTGAAGCCCTAGCAAACCAAACGCCATACCACAAAGGCAAGTATTCTAAACTGGAAAGGAGGTTCTATACAGCATTTGGAAAACAGTACTCTGGTCTCTAGACTGTCAAACAGTAACCTGTTTCACATATATACTAAGGATAGCCAGCTATTTCCCATGAGAGAATTGATATGATAGAGCAGTGATAAAATCTAAACAAAAGATCAAGTCTAAATTGTTACTGAGCATGACGCATCGATTTTCAATAGTGACTGTAAACTAAGAAGTGAAAAGTTTTGAGGGACATGGAAGTGACTACTAAGGATGTATGAATAGTAGAAGCTGTGTCATAAGAATGACTAGTAGAACACCCAAGAGTAGACTGGAAGGAAGAGATTGTTAGGAATCAGAACTTACTTTTTTTTTTTTAAAGTAACCACCCATTTTCATGGAAATTATCCTTCCTACCAGACCCAACCCATTCCCAGATACCAGCATTAGTCCTCATAGGAGGGTGAAGCTACAATGACCTAATTACCTTCCACTACTAGGCCTTTCCTCTTAAAGGTTTCACCATCTCAGCCCTGCTGTACCAAGGACAAGATCTACAGCACACAAACTTTTACAGGACACATTCAAACCATACGCAAATCATAGCAGATTGACTGAATCATTAAAAAGTTTTCACTAATGCAATTGTTAAGTAATTAAGTATAGATTTCATTTAAAAATTGCTCTTTGGGCCAAGTATGGTGGCACATGCCTACAATCTCAGCACTCAGGAGGCTGAGGCAGGGGAATCACCAGGAATTCAAGGCCAGCCTGGGCTGCATAATGAGTCCAGGTCAGCCTGAACTCATAGCAAAACCCTGTCTCAAAAAAAAAAAAATGTTCTTTGATGAATTTTCCACAGGTATAACATTGTCAAATGCCATGGTAAATGCAGGTTTGACTTCCTTTAAGAAAATAGAAGAAACAGATGCAAGGAAACTTGAACTAGTATGTAAAATTCACTGTTTTTTAATATTATGAGAATTCTATTTAAATTCAAAAACCTTATTTTTATATCTTTATTTATATTAAAACTATTTTATTTTTCATAGTCATAAGTAGTTTTATTTACTGAGGTTTTGGGTGATAAATATTCTTAATTCTGTTGATACTAAAAATATCTTTCTAACAGTTTTAAATATTGTACTAAGACTATAATTATATAAATGTGTTTAGATTTTAAATAGACATCCCCCTTTTGGGACCCAGATAAAAGAAGCTGTGATGTATCTACCAAAATATGAACTTGAAGTAGAACAGGTAAATTTTTTTTTAATCCCTTAAGTATTTTGATTGTCTTTTGGGAAATAGAGCTCCCCATAACTAGACTAGGAGCTGAGTTTTATTAGTAGGATTTTTTTTAACACTTCTTATGTCTGTTCTTTTTTGAAGATTGCAAGATATAATGATACTAAGGCAGAAATATTGGTAACTGTTATATTAAGAAACTTTGAACAGCTACAAACTAAAAGAACAACGCCAAATTTTCACTATACTACCTTAATCATAGGTGATGCAGATAATCAAGTGGTTTTTAAGCAAAAAATTATGTAAGTAATTATGAAATTTCTATTTTATTTTTAAATATATATGTACTATAAATTAAAAATTCCACTAAAATAGAGCAGTAAGATCACTATGGAACCAATTAAATTACATTTTTCTGACATGACTATTAATAGAGTAGTTTCTCTATCTGTATATATTAGAAAGTATTGCATCTGTCATTTTAGATTGTTAATATTTCATATATCATCATGGGCTGAAATAAGTGAATGTTTCTGAGTTCATTGCCTTTTTTCTGACTAGGAAAAGGCCTTACTAGTCTTTGGATATAGTTATCCTCTTACTCAGCTCAAAATCTATTTTCAATTTTCAAATTAAAACATAACAAACTACAGGAGGAACTCTCCTTTATATCTAGTTCTTTAGCATGCCATTCTATAATTTTCACTTCAGCATTTTTCTAGATAATATTATTTTCTCCAAGGATGTCATAAACTCTAAGCATATCAATTGCAGCTATAGTCAATATTTTTTAATACTTACATTCAAAATATTTAATTGTTTGATATTTATATGATACAGATGTTTTCATCATCCATATATACTGTAAGAAGGAAATTACAACAAAGACGTTTCACATTTTTGCCAAGGTCAGATAGCTAATGAATAGCAAAGTCTAGATTTGAACCAAAGCATTCTGACTCCAGAGCCTGTTCTCCTAACCATATTACTCTACTTATACGTTTAGGAGAGGCGGTAACTCTGAAATGGGAATCTCAAGTAAATAAATAAATGAATAAATGGTAATCTCCTAATTGTTTCTGTGTACGTACAGAATAATAGGATATTATTTTCACTGGTAACTACTCCCATGCCATTGTATAAATCTTTGTTCTTGTGACTATTAAATCTAATTATAGCCCCAACTATAGGAGACTATAAACTATGAGGTGTGATGGAACAATATAGTGAATCATTAAATTTTAAAAGATTTATTACAGTAAAGGATGCATTGTCATTAATCTTCCTCAAAACTTACCTTCACTTTGAACACACTTTTTCCATCATTTTGGCCACTTTCCTGAACATTTCTAGAAGTTCTCTTTCGTGAGTGTCTTAGCAATAACTATCTTAATGATCTGAATCAACTCAAAATGTTTACCTTTAATGGTCATTTTTACTTCGAAGAAGAACCGGAAGTCACAGAGTGCCTCATCCTCTGAATAAAGTTGAGGGCACACCATGTTTTATGCCTTCCTATTGGATTACACTTGGTAGCATGATTTGCCATAGTTTTGATCATACCTCATAAAAACAGTCATGCAAGAGGACTTACAGAACTGCTTCAGAAAGTGGCAAAGATGATAAGTTAGGGGAAGTATTTTAAGGAGGATTGATGGTAATGCATTTTTTACTAGTAAATATAGAATCTGCCAAAAAAATGTAAAAATCAGGAAAAGAAAAACTTGTATAAATATTTTAATACAAAGTTTATTGAGACATAATAAGATTAATGCAAGTTACTTTTAGCCTCTACAATTACAAGAGGTATTCAGAGTGGTAGCCGTAGCTTCCAGATATTTATTAGTATGATGAACTATTAATGTGTGTGTATATTTTTTTGGTGGACTCTGTATTTTAAAAATTTAAACATTCACTATATATTTTTATCATACCTCATAAGTTCTGTCATGTAATTTGGTTGCTGGTTTGTGATATTACTAAATATAAACTATTTAAATCAATTTTAAAGATATTGTTATTCTTACAAATAAATGTAACTTATGTATAGCCAGTGACTTAGGGGCAAGCTCATGTGTTACTGGTAACAATGACACATTCCAGGTAGAGTCAGTGCAACTTGGAATCAGCTACACTTGAGAGAATCATGCTCAATATAGCTCCACTTTAGTGTGGTGGTGCATGTGTGTAATGTAGCTGCTTGGGAGGCCGAGGCCGAAGGATCATAAATTTGAAGTCAGTCTGGGCAATTTAGCAAGACCTTGTCTCAAAATAAAAATTTTCAAAATGGGCTGGGGATGTAGGTCACTGATAGAGCATTTGCCTAGCATTCCTGATGCCCTGTTTTATCCCTACTACCACCCACACAAAGTGAAGGTAGTTTAGTCATTCTTCCTACTCAGAATTTAGAGGAACTAATTTTTAATAATCAACTTCTTTTTACTACTAGAAAAGACTCATCCTAGGAACAATCAGCCCTTGAAAATTAATATCTTATTTCACTTAGTGTTTGGAACAGTATTTGAAATATGTATTTTCATTTCTTAGGGACTCTGTTTTGATAAAAGCTGGAAATTGGACTAAAAAGATTGATGTGAGGCGAGCACTTATATCTGAGGATCTTAGCATAAATCTAATTAGCTCTGATTTGGGTAAGTTAATCAAAGTGGTGAATTTATAAATATAAAAGGTATGATAGCATTTAAAATAATTTGCATTATGCTGATACAAAAATGATATGTAAAAATGTATTTGGATATTATTAATAAGCTTTAAGGGAAGTTTCATAATTTAGATATGGAAAAGATAACCTGGATAATATAAATCAAATTTTAATTGTTCATTCATAGACATTGTGTTTTTTAATATAGTTAAATGTCATTTGTCATAAGAATGTTGATTTTTACATTGATAGATGTATAAATTTTCATTTGATGTACTTTTTTATTATTTTTTATTTATTTATTTATTTATTTTGTGGTACTGGGGATCGAACTCAGGACCCTGCGCTTGCTAGGTAAGCGCTTATTCCACTGAGCTATATCCCCAGCTGATGTACTTTTTAACCTTCTAAAAATATTTAAATGTCCTGGGCATATGTATGGGTTTATATGACTTCAACAAGCATTTTTATATATGTTTCTTTTTCTAGTTGGACTTGATATTCAGCAGAAATTTACAGTCTTTTACTCAGGACCCAAGTGGTTTGGAAATCAATTCAGTATACAAAGAAAAGCAGAAACAGAGATCTCTCATTCTAAATATCTGGATAGATCTACTGTAGCAGAACCTAATAAAGGTAAATAGCTATATTGATTTCTATTTTATATTGAAGTATCAAACGACCAGGGGAGTATCAACATTATAGTACTTCTTCACTCAGGTTGTGGATACTCTGATATTAGATATTTAGGCTTCATAATATTCACATTAATAACATATAATAATAGTTCTCCCTTATAATTAGTATTTGTCAAATTGAGGTGATTTGGGGGAACATAGATTATTCAATTAGTCTTTTTATATACATCATCCTTTTTCATACCTTCTTCATTCTTATGGCAATTGTCAAAAAAACATGATTATAAGAATCTAGGGCTGGGGATATAGCTCAGTGGAATAAGCACCTGCCTAGCAAGTGCAGGGTCCTGAGTTCGATCCCCAGTACCACCAAAAAAAAAAAAAAAAAAAATCTAGTGATTTGATGAGGCAAGCAAGAGTGAAAATTTTTGTGAGAATTTTATACATACACAGAAGTAAACATAAGCATATAAAGAGCTCTCTGGTATTCGTTAGCCACCTCCAACAATGATCAACTCATGGAAGAAGTTGTCTTATCCACTTCCCTTTTTAATATTTTTAAGCAAAACTTAAGTATATTATTCCCTCTGTAAGTGTTTCGTTATAGATCTGTAAATGGTAAAGATGTTTTTAAAAACTACATTAGTTTTATACATAAAAATTAATGTCATTCAATATAGAGATATTCAAATTACTAATTTTCTGATTAATGTGCTAGTTATACACTATCTTGATATACTAGATTGGCTTCTAAGTCATTTTACCTTGGGCCTCATAGTTTTCACAGTTTCTTTGCTATGTGGAGAAGTATACTCCCTCAGGCACATCTTACATTTCTAGTTTCAGGGCTGGGGATATAGCTCAGTGGAATAAGCGCTTGCCTAGCAAGCGCGGGGTCCTGAGTTCGATCCCCAGTACCGCAAAAAAAAAAAAGTCAAACATTTCTAGTTTCAGATCTGGAGTTTTTTTCTCTAATAAGACTTGGTTTCTGTTAATGCTAGTAGTTTTTTCACATCACAATCTGTGTCCTAGAGGAGCAAATGGCCATTGACTGTTCATTATTTTTAGATTTGTCCATGCACAGGGAATATGGGACTTTTTGTTTTGTTTTGGTAAAATACATATAACATATATATAATTCATACTTACAGGTCTAAATCAAATTCAGAGCTATAGGCTTTATCTTTAAACTCAATATTTATATCTTTTATATCATGCTGAGAAATTTGATTTTCAGTAATTCAAAAACTGATACAATGTCACCACTTCTCCACCATCCATATACATACTGCAGACAATAAATAATCTGAGACTAGAAACACAAGCTACCATTCTTTTTAAATTTTTAATGTATTTTTATTTTAGTGTAGTACAAGTACATTTTAATAAAGAAAATGTAAAAAAACACTCTTCTTTGAAAAAGTAAAACAGTATTTCATAACAAAATAGAAAATAACAATAGTTAATACTCAGTGTGTCATAATCTTAAAAAAAATGGCCAAAATTTTACTCAGAATACAAATCATAAACAAAATACTTTTACAAAGAAGAAGCGTAGATAGAAGCACAGGACTTTCTCTTCAGTGAACTAAGAGAAACTAGTAGAATAAATGAAACAAAGTTGTATATATATATATTTTTAAAACAACATAATTTGAGGAATTACTTGAACTTTTCCCTACTTCCTATCTATCTACCATCCATCTATCATCCTTTCTCTCTCTCTCTCTCTCTCTCTCTCTCTATATATATATATATATATATATATATTTATATATATAAATGTGAGCTCATGTGTCCGACTTACTTTACTTAACATTATGTTCTCAAGTCGCACCCATTTGCCTATGAGTGCCTCAGGTTTATCTTTCTTTATGGCAGAGTAGAGCTCCATTGTGTAGAAATACCTTTTTTTATCCATTCATCTGTTGATGGACATATACGTTTCCAAGATTTAACTATTATAAATTGTGCTGCTATAAACATGGGTGTGCATGTGTCTCTGAAATATGATAACCTTAACTCTTTTGGGAAGATCGCTAGAAGGGGGACAGCTGGGTCAAATGGAATTTCTAGTTTTGGTGTTTTCAGGAATCTCTATGTCGATTTCCACGGTGGTTATACTAATTTACATTCCCACCAACAATGTAGTAGAACAGTTCCTTTTCTCCTACATTCTTGCCAGCATTTGTTATTATTTGATTTTTTGATGATAGTCATTTTTTCTGGGGTCACTTGGTATCTCAGCATAATTTTAATTTGTATTTCTCTAATGTCCAATGGTGTTGAACATTTTTTCATGTATTTATTGTACTTCTGAGAAATGTCTATATATTTTTATTGCTCTTATTGGGTGTTTTATTTTGGGGAGTCTAATTTTTTTGAGTACTTTATATATTCTAGGTGTTAATCCTCTGTCCAAAGAATAGCTGGCAAAATATTTTTCCCATTCTGCAAGGTGTCTGTTCACCCCATTAGTTGTTTGCTTTGCGAAAGCTTTCTAATTTGTTATTATCCTATTTGTTAATTCTCGCCATTATTTCTTATGTCATTAGGGTTTTGTTAAAAAATTCCTTACCTATGCCTAGGTCTTCAAGAGTTTTACCTATTTTATCTTCCAGCAGATTAGGTGTTTCTGTTTTAACATTTAGATCTTTGATCGATTTTAGTACATGATGAGATATATAGGTCTAGATTCAATCTTCTGCATATTGATATCCAGTTTTCCCAGCATTATTTACCAGTGAAGCTGTTTTTCTTCCAGTGCATGTTTTTGGCCCCTTTGTCAAAGATCAAACACCTGAATGTGCCTGGGGTTGTTTCTGCATCCTCTATTCTCATGTCTGATTTTGTGCCAGTACCATGTGATACTTTGGAGCAATCAAGTTACCTTCTCAAAGCTATGCTTTAATTATGTGGAATAGAGTAGTACTTTGTTACATATAAATACCACATTTTCTTTATGTATTTATCTGTTGGTGGACATGTAGGCTGCTTTCAAGATTGAGTTGTTTTTGTGCTGCTCAAAACATGATTATGCATGTGTCATTATAATATGATGTCTTTAACTCTTTCAAGAAGATAGCTAAAAGAGAAAGAGCCGAGTCAAATGGAATTTCTAGCTTTAGTTTTTTTGAGGAATCTCCAAACTGATTTCCATAATGATGTTTATACTAGTTTTCATTCCCATCAACAACATAGAAGGGTTCGTTTTTCCCCACAGCCTCACTCACATTTGTTAGTATTTGATTTCATGATGATAGACATCCTTTCTGGAGTAAGATGGTATCTCAGTGCTATTTTAATTTCCATTTCTGTAATGGCCAGTGAAATTGAACTTCTTTTCATATACTTATTATGTTTTTATTGGCTATTTGCACTTCTTCTGAGAAATGTCATTCATGTCAGTTGCCCATTTCTTGATTGGGTCTTTTATTATGAGGGTCATATTATTTTTGAGTTCTTTATGTATTCTAGGGTTAGTCCTTTGTCCAAGGAAAGGTTGGCCAAAGTTTTTCCCATTCTGTAGGTTGTTTCTTCACTCCATCGGTTGTTTCCTTTCCAATGCAGAAGCTTTTAATTTGATATGATCCCATTTGTTTATTCTTGATGTTATTTCTTATGCAACTGGGGTTCTGTTCAGAAAATCCTTGCCTATGCCTGTCTTCAAGATTTTTACCTGTTTTGTCTGCCAACAGGTTGTTTCTGTTTTAATATGTAGATCTTTGATGCATTTTTATTGTAGTTTAGTACATGTTGTGGGTCTAGGTTCAACCTTCTCCAAAAGTGACCACCTACTAACTCATAAAGCATGATTAAATAAATAAAAAGAATTGATATCATCTGATGTATATTCAAATCATAGTACAGTGAAACTGGAAACTAATTGCAAAAGAAAACAGAATTATGCAAACACATGGATATTAAACAATACACTTGAATAATCAATGGGTCCTAGGAGAAATGGAGGAAGAAATTAGTTTTAGTAATCAAATGATAATGCCAGTACAACATACCAGAGCCTATGGAACGCAAAGAAATCAGTCCTAAGAGGGAGGTTTATAGCTGTCAAAGCCCACATCAGAAAAACAGAGAAAGTCCAAATAAATAACCTAATGATGCATCTAATGTCGAATGAAAACAAGAACAATGCAAATCCAAAGCTAGTACAGGATGGAACCTATAAAGATCAGAGCAGAGGTTAATACAGTTGAGACAAAAAATGGTAGTAGTATGAGCAAGCTTGTATAATAGTTTTCACTCCTGACAAGACCTGCCAACTCTGCCTAGAAATTTTGGGGAGCCCTCAGAATCTCTGTTAGACCTTCACATTTCAATCAGCTTTTGCTACTGTTAACAAACGTATATTTAATTCTTGTTCGCCATCTTGTGGCAGTGTTTAAAAATGCATCTTTTTTAAGAGTCTGGGTTGAAATTATTACTTCTCATTACAAAAACAAGTTTGCAAGGAGGCATTTCCTCCTACCCTTCCAAATCCAAAATACTAAATTTAGTCTCTAAATAAATTAAATTAATCATTTGGGTAGATTAAAGTATAACTCAGATATAATAATGGAGAGCTCAGGCTCTGAAATTAGACTAGAAGAATCGGAATCTCAAATTTGCTACTGATTAGCAGCACAGTCTTGACATGTTACTTAACCTCTTTAGGAATATGTGAAATGGACGTATAAAAAGAATATCTCAAGACAGACAACTGAGGGTGACCGATATTTGAGGAAAATACGGAGCATGTGGAAGTACAAGATGAGTAAACAAAGTAAATGAAAGGGCAACAAGATAAATCAGGAATTAATAACATTTATATAAAAGTGTACTTATTAATCTCAGAGAAATTACAGATTAAATTGCAATCACAAAACAAAATAGGATGCCATAAAAGAACAAGCATAGGCAAGTAAAATCTGGAAGGATAGAAGATAAAGTCAGTTCAATCTAAATGAAAGCAAAATGACAATGAGACAGAAACCATAAGAGACAAAGTGGCAATTTAGGAGCCTAATGTTTGTCTAACAAATGCTCCAGAAAGAGAAAACAAACAATTCAGAAGAAAAAAATTGAAAAAACTGGCTAGACCTAAAGTGAGACAGAAATCATCTCATCAAAAAGGCTTTCTTAATGCTAATTAGGATGAACAAAAGATCTACAATCAAGCATACTTACAACATTTCAGAACATTGTGGATAAAGGGAAAATCATAAATGTTTCCAAGAAATAAATTTGAAGGTTGTAATAGTCTTTTTACCAGCAACACTGAATAATAGAAGAGAATGGACTTTAAGTTCCAGGAGAATAAACAATTTTCAGTCCTTTGCTCTAGCCCCAAAAGACTCTTATTTCACTGTGAAAGTAAAATAAAGTCTCTCAATAAATTCAAAGGTCCAGAAACTAAAACTCACACATCATTCTTAGGCAGTTGCTTGAGGATGAGTACCTGTAAAACAAGGGAGTTAATCAGGAAAGAAAAGGTTAGAGAAGAAAAGGTTAGAGAATCCAGATATAATGGATTCACCTCAGAAGCTTAATGAAAGGAAGTTCCAAGATGACAGCTATTAGACAAGCTTCCATTGCATTAGCAGGATGGTGGAAGGCCCAGGAAAGGAGACGTCTATGAGGGAAGAAAAAGTGAGTGAGGTGTTTCCTTACATTTATCTTTATTCCTAAAATAGTCCATGAACATTAAGAAACTTAAGGTAGGTATTGCTAGGCTAAATGGAGGGCAATAAAACTTCAGAGAAAGCAATATGCTTCTCAAGAAAGAAAAGTGCTACACTTGATTCTTCTTTATATACATTTTTCCTTGAATATGTCTCAAATCAACCCATTTTTTCTGATTCAGCTATTGTCATCACCATAGACTGAGTAACCAATTTTTTGCCTAGATTCCTATAGCAGTTTTAACTTATTTTGTTGCATCCTTTATATCTCAGTTCTCTCCTCTATTACACACTACAGAGTGATACTTTTCAAAATACAAATGCGATGTGTCTCCTTGTTGGTTAAAATCCATCAGTGGCTTCCAGTATCTCTCTTGGAGTCTAAATCATTGGCATGCCCTACAAGGTTCCACAGTTATGAGTCAGCCAGTCCCTTAGCAGCAATGTGTTGGCAGCTGATACATAGTGTGGCCTGATACTCATTTATAGATTTAGCTGGGAAGGACACAAGAGACCAAAGTGGATTTATATAATTTAATACTTACATGGACAGCAAAGCAACATCATCATGGTACCAGCTGCTCACGTCTCTGGTCCCACTGGATGACACTGAACTAGAGGGGCCAGATGAAATGGAAGGTAGGCTGCTTTGTTTCTGAGGTGTGAACTTTATGCTGCAACTAAGCCATGTCATATTCTTCAACTGCACCCAAAAGAAGTAGAAAGTACCATACCTTACTGGGATCAGAAAGGCAAACGAGATACTGCTTCATAGAAGCCTCATCCGAGCTCCTTAAGAGTCAGATGAGAAACTCTTCCTCACTAGACTGCCCTTCTTGCGGTGTTCCATGCAGGATCACAGGGATTCTGTCAATAATCAAGCCTTACCTGTGTGCCTATGACAACAGGCAGTTGTCAGGATGCTGTGGTGGAAATGTCCTCCTGCAAACATGTGCTGCCTTTTCTACAAATTGGTTTCATATGTTCTTTCTTACTTGATGAGCAGAGACCACAGTAACCTTTCATTTTACAAGTGGGCTGTTTTTTCCCTTGTCATAGAGGGTTACAGCATATTTCATGCCTCTGCCTGAAACTCCCTTTCTCCTATCTGTTTGCCTTGTTAACACTCATCGTTTCTTCAGTTTTCTCCCCAACCAGGAAGAAGGACAGCACACCCTGATATCAGCATAATGTACCTCTCCTTCAGAGCACAAAGAACAGTTTCAGTTCTATAATTATTTGTATGATCTTGAATTAATGCAATAGTGTGTGTGTGTGTATATATATATATATATATAAAGCACATATGTAATAGATTAGCATACTACTTAATTTCAAAATACTTTTACATGCTTAATTTAACATCATCTTTTCTCCTGAAATAAATAGAAAATATATTATTTTAACCCTTGTTTTGTTTTTCAGATAAGACCCCACATTAGAACTAATTTTCTTTAACTCTAATGTGTCCTGTACCTCACCGTTGTGTTTTTCCTATAGATATCTTAAATATATGGAGGATACAGTAAGTGAAGGGCACACAGTAAAAGCCATAGGGGTCCAAATGAGAGATAAATTACTCTGGAGGAAGTGATCACAATAGAACTCTATAATAGAGCTGGCGTCTGAGTTACCTTGAAAATTAACAGACTTCTGATAGTCAAGGAAATAAAGGTTTTATAAGACAAGATAGTATAGAAGGTACAGTTATAGAAAGGTAGACAAGTAAGATTAGTTGAAAATGGCAATTGAATGTGTTTTGATGGATGTGGGGTTATTATGGGTGCTGGAAAGGACAGCTGGACTAATTATACAGGACCTTGCATAAAGAATTGATTTTGTTGGCAGTAAGGAGTAGCTAATGTTGCTAAGTGGGCAAATTATTTCATCAGAATTGAATCTAGGGAGGATTAGTTAAGCAAAAATATATAGAACAATTTGAAGCTTGGAGGACTGGGTTTAAAGAAGTAAGTTAAGGTCTAAGTGAGAGGCAGTGAGATCATGATCAGAACTTCATGATCTGAACTTCCCAGTAAGTAAATCATGGCACTCCTTACAAAGTATAATACTGAAAAGCCTTTCATCCAAAAACACCTGTCTTTGAGAGCTGTTAGATTTGTTTAATGAAAACACATCACCAGCAGAACTGTAGATCATTTCAGGCACTTTGGAGGAGCTTCTTACAGCATTTCATCTTGTGTTTGGTAATTCTTGGAAGGACTTAGGGAAAGTAGAGGTGAGTTCTAGATTGGCTACTTTGGTACTTTTTATCTTGGAGGTAGATTTTTAAAATAGCAGTCATCTACGCTAGCCAGAAGGGGGGGATATTTCATTATTTTTGTGTTTCTTGCGTGTTCTTGTGTTTCAAAATAATTGCATGGTAGCCTTATCCTTGTCTTTGACTGTGATCACAGGGTGGCCTTATCTGAGTCTCTCAGAGTTGTTTATGTTTGGTTGGGGACACTGATTTAGATGTCTGCTTTCAGCTCCCAGAGGTTTATTTATTATTATTATTATTATTATTATCATTATCATTATCATTATCATTATTGTTATTATTTTATCAGTACCTAAAATATCAATCATTCTCACTTTATTAAGGACAAAATTTGTTATAGCTATTCTGTCATATTTGGGTCTGTTTATTCCAGGAAGGTTGAGAGAAGTGTTTAGGTGGCCAGATGTTGCTTATGAAAAGCTTAGTCTAATAGTGGAGCAATGTCTGTTATTAGAAATATGGGTTTTTTTTTAATTGTATGGGTAACATTTGAAAAAAATGTGAAAATAAAAATCCTAATGATACATATAATAAAAATGTTTCTTTTTCTTATATTAATTTAGGAGTGACTGTCTGCAAAAAACCTGGGAACAGAGAATGCAATCATCATTGTAAAAGTAAACATACATGTGGACATGATTGCTGTGAGTTCCATAAAATATGTTTATTTCAGGCATTAAAAAGGGAAAGATCATTGATGGGTGATAATAGCATCCTACTTATCCCAGTGAGTATTTTCTTTCTGATTTATTACATTTAACATTATGATCTCAAGGTTCATCTTTTGTGGACAACATGAAAAACGTAAATAGTAGAGTCAAAATTTTGAAGAAATTTGGCTTTACAGGAAAAATAACTAAAAATTAATCCAAAAAAATCTAAAATTTCTTTTCATAGGTAAAACTGGAGTTGCACAGAAGTCAGAGGTAAAAGAGACAGCAATTTCTTCATATTTATCTGATTTAAGAAACAGGAATGCTGTCTCATCTCTTCCTCCAGTTAAACATCTCAAGGTTAGTTTTAATAACATTTGTTCTGCACTTAAATGAATATAAATGTAATTTGTTCTGTGTATAAATTAGGTAGATATCCACAGTATAATTTACAATTATTTGTGAGCTTGACTAGGAATATGAAAGTTATTTATAGTCAGTCTCGACCTACTAATTTTAAAACAGATTTATACACCTCTTATATCATTAGCTTTTTTTAACCAGAAAAGAGATGTAAGAAGGATACGATCTTGACTTGATTCAGCAAAAGTTGAAATTAGATGTTCTTGTCCTTTCTGGGTTCTGTCTGTGCTGAACAGGACTGGAAAGTCTAAAGCTGACTTGGATTTTTGTACCTTGTTGATTATTGAGCAAAAGTATTTCTTCTAAGTGATTATGAAATGAATTTCTACTGGTTGCTAGGCCAGTCATTAACAGACTAAAGCCTAGGAGATCATATCCTAGTGAAGTTCTTTCCTAGGGCTTTTATAAGAATAAATTCTCTGAGTCATGAGGATAAAAGAAGAGGAATGTTGGGAATTGGGGAGAGGCAAGAGGTTTGAAATGATTATAACCTTCTCTGAGAGAATCAGTTGTTAGGAACATAATATTCCTTCCCTCCTCACCGCCTCCCTTTGTTCCTTTTTTCTTCAGTATTTTTCCTGCTTTCCTTCCATGATGACTGAGCAACAAGAATATGCTTAGATATAGTAACAAAATAAAACAGTTTTATCCTCAGTCCTCATAGAATTTAGAGTTGAACAGAGAGGATACCAATAGGGAAACAGGCCTTTTCATGTAGTGTGATAGACAGGTCTGTAACAGAAGTGTAAGATACTTCAGTCTACATTTGTTAAGCTAGGAGAGGATTCCTTAGATGTGACTGAGGATAGACCACACACAGAGGAGGAGCACATGAGAGTGGTGGTAGGAGGGGACAGACGTGTGTAAAGGTCTGGGGGACAGGAAAGATCTTTGAAGGCGCTTCAGCGATGCAGTGTGTCTAGAGCTCAGTTACAAGTAGAGGAGGAGAGCGAGATGAGCCTGAAGGAGGAAGTGGGAGCTGGATCGTGCAGGCCTTTTTGGTATTTTAGTAATTTATATTTTATCTTCCAAAGTATTGGAAAACCACTAATGGGCTTTAATCAGTGACATGATCAGAATTGCATTTTACAAACATTATTCTGGCTGCAATTTAGAGAAAGGGATTGAAGGATAAAAAGTACAGGAATGTGTAAACTCATTAGGTTGTTTGTGCCACAATTCAAGCAAAATGATGATTTCATCTAAGGTAGTAGTAGAAGCAGTGGAGAGAAGTTACTAGGCTAAAATAAATTCAAATGAAAGATCAACTACCTCAGTACGTCATTGATTATGAGGAAATAGAAGAACTGGTCAAAAAATGATTCCCGATTTTCTGACTTGAGCAACTAGAGAAAAGTTGTGCCTTTCTAGGGTAAAAACAGTAAAAGGAAAGCAAATTTGAAGGGGTAGAGACAAAATAAATTCAGTCTGGGAAATGCTGAACAGAGGCCTGTGAAATATCTCTACCTAAAAACACTGTACATACAGTTGGATATAATGGAAAGTTAGGACAGAGAGCTGAACTAGAAATATCACATGAGTATAATTCACAGGAAAACGACACTTGAAGTACATTTTCTTGAGAACATACAAAGTAAAAAGAGAAGAGTCCTAACAAAGAAGCATGAAGACTGCAAACATTTAAGAAGGACCTGAGAAAGAGATTCGAGTTAGGAACTAGCCTGAGTTTCATTGATTTCTGGACCTTATGTTCCAACAAGAATTTTGCTGTTTGCCTTACTTGTTAAAGTTCTTCATGTGAAACTATAGGTGACTTTGTACTTTTTTATTATAGATGCAGATGAGTAAATCTCATAGTGTGGACCTTAAAGAGTTTGGTTTTACTCCAAAGCCTTCTCTTCCCAGTATATCAAGGTAAAAATATAATGTTAATATCAAAGGTAAAATATTCATCTTAAGCTCACTATTCCTCCACATAGCCACTTACTCAGAAAAAGCTGGTTACTAGCTACTTACGGTAAACCACACTAATCATTTAATTCCATAATGAAACAACAGTATTGTAAGGGCTTTATTATCTTTCATGCCTTAAATGTATTTAGAACTCCACAATTATGGAATACTACTACTCATTGAATCATCTTTTTCCTAGGCAACTATCCATCCTACTCATCCCTTCAGGCTCTATGACTTCTAAACCAAGTGACAAGAATATACTATGCTTTAAAAAAGAAAGCTACAGGGCATAATGGTACATGCCTATAATCCCAGTACTTGGGAGCCTGAGGCAGGAGACTCACTGGGAGTTCAAAGCCAGTCTGGGGTACATAGTAAGGTTACCAGCCTGAATTAGAGTTAACTATATCTCAAAATCAAACAAGAAAGAAAGAAAGAAAGAAAGAAAGAAAGAAACCAGGTTGATATAGAAAGTCTATCTTTCTATTCTTTCTATTCTATTAGTCTATCTGAACTAATGACTCAGTTCATACTAATCAGACTTCAGACATAAAATATTTTAGAATTTCCCTTTTGTGCATTCTCTTATGACCTTAATGACAATCTGGCTCATAAAATAAAGTATTTTTATTTTATTGGTGAAAAAACTGAACTACATATTCCCAGTTAGTAAGCAGAGGCCTTAGGAGTAATTCAGTGTACACTTCCTATATCATGATGCCTAGAAGACAATAGTATATACACTTTCCCATCAGATGAGGGCATTCTATATGCAAGGATGACATTCAGTTTAATGTCTAGTACAGCACAGGATTTAGTATTAAGAATACTAAATCCGGGCTGGAGGTACAGCTCAGTGGGGTAAGTGCTTGCCGCTAAGCACTTAAGGCCCTGAGTTCGATCCCCGGTCCCGGAAAAAAAT
>PVLD010022786.1:0-28651 GCA_004027595.1 Dinomys branickii | reverse complement strand
AGACAAAAATGTATGTATGTATATATGAATATACATATATGCAGGAGGGCTAACATGGTTCTACTATTGTATTATATCACTTAATGCTAAGCAATAATCGATGACGGGTTATTTGATCAATCTTGTATGTCTGTATGTGTTGTCCTGAACACACACTTCGAAGATATCAATATGTAAAGCAGCAACTATTGGTGTTTTTGTTGTTGTTGTTGTTGTTGTTGTTGTTGCTGTTGCTGATGTTTGCCTGTTTTGTTTTTTGTCTTTGGATTTTTGGTTTTTGTGTTTTTTCTATTGTTGAGAGGATTAATTGTCTGACTAAATTTGCATGTCTGTATATGGTTTTATATATTTACACTTCGAAGATATCAATGGATAAAGCAATAACCACTGTTGAGATCATATCACCTTGTCTATAGATTAGTTGTGATTGTACTATTTTTTATGCTAATTGGTGTCTGTTTGTTAATATGTTTTTGTACTTTTATTTTTTTAAAATAAAAAAAAGTAAAAAAAAAAGCATGTTAGAATCATCAAGGTTCTACATTTTGAAGGCTCAATTTCGAAAAAGTGAAATACATTGCTTTGAGAAGAAAGTCTGTAAAATGGCTGGCTGTAGTATTGGTTCCCCCAAATTCGGATCACAGTGCTCAGCAAAACAAACATTTGGAGGTCTCTAGAGCCATAGCACAAAAGTTCCCAGCTGTTGCTCAACCTAGCAGCAGACTTTAGTATCATCCATGTGGTGTTGGTTCTACAGGCAGGCTGAATGCAAGAGTTGTGGGGTCAGGAAGGCTTGTATCCAGATTTCAGAAGAAAACCTTTGAGGCCAGGCATTGCGTCTATGCAAAGGCAGAGTGTGGACTGAAGTAAAAGTGAAATGGAGGAATCAGAAATCTAGGGAAGCCAGGAACATGTAATATGTGAAGTAAACAACAAAGAGTGGGGAAATTTAGCCCGAGAGAAGCAATGAGAAATTCAACTACTGTCAGTGCCATAGAGGCAGAACTGTCCAACCACTTTGGAGTTCAAATTTTACATCATGCCCTGGACAATAGACAAGAAGCCACAGGATTTAATTGTTGCAAGGCTGGGTTTCATTCTTGCTTTGGTCCAATTCCTATCCATGTATTTCTCTCTTTTGAAACAGGAATGTTTTTTCTGCATGTGTCATTGTGTTTCTTTGTGTTTGAATTTTTTATAAGTTGTTATAAGTGCTTACATCTAAGTGCTTGCTTTATGTCTCAGAGGAGACTTTGGATTTGGCCTTTTCAGCAATGTTGCAGCTGTTGGAACTTTGATGACTCTTACAGAAGGATTAAATGCATTTGTACAGAGATGCATATGAGTTTTTTGGGAGTTAGGACAGAACATTAGGGTTTATATCTAGAAATGCCTTCAGACCCTCAGGTGCACACAGGTAGGATTTTTGAAAGGTGGTTAGATTTTGAATATATTAGAACTAATTTGTTAGTATGAAATGGGTTCTGGTCATGATGTTACTCAGGGTAGGACCTGGAGGGATATATCTTTGTTCCCACTGCTCCCTTTACCCTTTCTCTCCCTCCCTCCCTCTCTCTCCCTCTCTCTCTCTCTCCCTCTCCCTCTCTCTCTCTCTCTCCTTCTCTCTCTCTCTCTCTCCCTCTCTCCCGCTTTCTATCCACCACCCTGTGAGCTGTTGTCCTCTGCGGAGACCCTCAGCTATTTACCCGGTCTTGGAGCCAACTGGCTATGGGCTGAAATTTCTACAAACTATGAGCCAAATAAAACTTTCTTCCTCTAATTTGTTTGTGTCAGGTATTTTTTTCCAGAGATGAGGAAGATAAGTAAGACAAAAGCTTATTATAAAGCACTAAGATCATTTTCCCACAAGGAAACACGTGATTTCCTATTGCAACACCATATAACATATCAGTGTCTCTGAGGCTTTGCATAAAGCTGCCAAAGAAATAAAAGAGGGAAAAGTAAGAGGAAATGGAAAAAATAGAAAATCAAAACTAAAATATGATAATGATTAGCATTATAAACAATATCTACCACACTAATGCATCCTAAAACTATTGCAAAATTAAGCAACAAGGACTATTTATCATACTTAAATAGCAAAACAATCTTAAATGCTCTTCTTTTGGGAACTAATATTGTATTGCCTAGGAAATGAAATCCTAAGGATGCTCAATGCTGTAATTGTATAATAAAACATGCTACAAATCATGTTTATTAAAAATGATCTTATTTATAAAATACTAAGCAAAAAATAATTTTGTGTTGCTATAGTTTTGTATCTGTTGCCTTACAGAAAGGGGTGAAATATTTGCTACATTCTCTTTTATTCTAGAGAATATAATCTTTCTTTGACAATGAAGAAGTGTTTCTAAAAGATATGGTAGTGTCTTACAGTAGGAATAAATTAGATATCTGTATGTGGCTATTGTTTATTAATGCTGGGAATAATCATTTCTTTTTTAAGATACTTTCTTTTACATTTTCTTTTACATTAAAAAATGCTTCAGTTGAACTGTAACTGGATGCTTAAAAAATTGATGTTCAGTTTCAGTAAAGTTGAACTTGCCTATAATGCTTCAGTGTCAACCACTGTGAAACTTCCCACAATAACGATATAAGAAACTCGTGAGCTATGAGTGATAATTACCTGCCATGAAATCACAAGACTGCAACTTTTGAAAGGAGATTGGTTCTTTTATTTTTGCAACTGGGAATCAAATTCAGGACCTTGCTCTTGCCAGGAAGATGCTGTACTTCTGAGCTGTATCTTTGGCCCCAAGACTGCAACTTCTCTTCTCTTTTTGTTGCCAGATGTCCCTGGCAGTGTTGCAGTTTATGCCAAGTAATTGGAACCATTCATACAAACATCAAGCCAGTTTCCATTTCCTTCCTCATTTTATCAAAAAATATTCATGTCCTTGAAAAATAAGTGTAAAAATATGTTTGTCACTTAAAATCCATTACCAGATGGACTTATAAAAATTGTAAAAAAGAAATATTAAATACATTTCAGGGTGGTACAGTTTAATATAACCATCTGACTTTGTAATTTCCTAAGATAATTTTTGTATTTAGTTTTACAGAAGTGAAAATATAAACTTTTTTCTTACCCTTATGAAACTTACTCTGATTACCTAGAGAGGAACCATCTACAAGGGATAAACAAGTGGTAAAACTGTTAATGAGACAATTTCTTGTTGTCTCAATCCAAAAAGGTAATAAAAATTTTGATTTGACAATATTTAAGAAAAAATGATGAGATCCTGTCATAGATGCAAAGGAGAAGCTCGTAAAAGTTTGGTTTGGCAAAAGAGAAAAGGATATGATAGTTGATGCACCATGTAGGGAGAATCGTATCCGATGACAACGGTGACAAACACAACAGTCGGACCAAGGTGAACGTTACAGTCTGGTGCAAGACACCAAAATTCTGAAAGCCAGAAATGCTATGATATAATTGAAGAAAGTGATTTTGCCCTGTACAGGCATAATTTTAGGTGAATAGTGAAAGTAACGAAAGGAAACCATTGTACCAATAAGGTGAGACATACAGAATTGATGCAGTAAAACAGAGAATAGTTATACACATAGTGCAAAGGTACAGAGGGAATGAGACAAGCAGGAACCAAGATTGTTGGTGCCATCAGTTGGGGCCATCGTATATGAAGTACTATTATTTATTTAGGAGAGAATAAAAGTAGAAGGAGCAAGTTTGATTTTTAAGAGTTATGAAGAAAAATTGTGTTATTTTATTATCCGGTTAGAGCTATTTATCCTATCATTAAATTCAGAATACAAGATGAGGGGAGTGCAACAATTAAAAATTTGAGAAATTATGTCTAAAATTTTATATGCATAGTATTTATATACATGTATGTGTATACATATGCACATATTACAAACCTTTACCTAAAGTGTATAACACAAAAACATATATAACAAAATGGATTGAAATTAACCAAGAATAAACCTTAGATTAAGAAGAAGGAAATGAAGATTAAACACTTGCCCATGTAACAGTTCTCACAGAGATAACCATAGTATAACTAAAATAGGAAGGAAATTAATAATGATATAATATTATTCATCCATACAGTGATGATAGTCAACAACTCTTCTGAATTAGGAGCACATATTGCATCTAGGTATTTTGTCTCATTAGTCTCCTTTCCCTATTAAATTTTAAAAATACAAGGACTCTGTGGACCAATTTTGAACGCTTTTCAGAAAATATCACTTAGTGGATCAATGGAAAAATTATATAGCATGTCAACTTTAATATAAGAAAGAAAAGAAAAAAGCAAGTAGGAATATATTTCATCACGTGTACAAAATAATACCAAATGAGTAGAAACAGCAACTCTAAAATTTACACAGACATGACAGAAAGAATATGTTGAGAAAATGCAAAAATAGAGATAGGATAAGAAAAATATTATCCACGTGATATTTCTCTATACATACCTTTTTATAGCTTATAAACATAGAGGAAACAGTATTTCACATATTAGAAAATGAATAAGTATTTAAAATACACCACAAGGTGGGGAAAATGACAAGAGTTACGGTGCGAACAAGTGAGTTGTGCCTTCCTGTGTGTAGACAGTATGGCCGCATCACAGAGTGAAGAAGAGAAAACGTGACTTTGAAAATGATTTCTACATCATAAAGGAAAAAGTCGCCTCCAAAAGAACTACTAAAGAGATATGCTAATAATTAAATACCATTTTCATGTAGATATGGGGGATGAGTAATTTTGAAGCTTCACTTGTATATTCAACAATTGAGCAGATGTCTATAACAGGTTTCACATACTGGTTAAAGTGGAGAAGACAAAGCTAGTGGCAGATTTATCGTTTTGGATTAAGATCATTGCTATAATACATTCACTATTATGTTCCAGCACAGCATCAATAAATAGATGATTCATGTTTACATACAGATGAAGTATACAAAAGCAAGGACATAAGCAGTTACAGAAATGTAAGAAAGGGTAACATCCGAAAGAAAAAATAAAACTGAATTTTCCTGTATTTAATTTACATGAACAGTAAAATAATTTTTCTATTTCAGCCTATAGAAAAGTGGTTATGGAATGAATAAACATTAACATTTCTGAATTCAGTACATATTTTGTGGCAAAATTAAGAAAACTAAAATTTAAGATTATAGATACGATTTCAGCACAATCAACATGAAATAACCTTGAATTAATGTCAATTAAAATATCCTGTTCATAGCATGTCAGGAGTTTGTGGGTGGTACTACAGTTGCAGAAGCACTACTTATTCACTGCAAGACCAAATATTCAGTAGGTTAAGTTCATTAAATTTGAATAAATAGAAAGAAAGAATTACTAAGTTAAAATAAGGCAGGCATCTAGAACATCTTCACACACAGATTGTGAGAGTACGCATGCCTCTAAAAACTATTGGTACAGAGAACTTTGTCCATTTGTTGCTTAAAATTACAAATTAAGGATCCACAAATAAAGTCTGTGACATTATTAGATACAGGATCACATAAGAATGGTGACAAAATACTGATAGAACAAACATCGTACAAGAGTATTCTGAATCTATCACATACATTTGACATGCATTCATCTCAATGCACATCATAGTAAGCATATTATTTAGTTTCACAGGAGGTAAAATAAGTCTTAATCTTTATAGGGAGTGACTAAAGCTGGAATTTGGTCACATGTGCAGAGGCAAGGTAAGCCTAGAGTGCCTAAAGCAATCAAACTACTTTAGTCCTGAGAAAACATCTTACCTGAGACAATTCCAGTCATTCGTTGCCAGACAGCTCTGTGTTGTGGGATAGTAACTTTGTCAAACGTATAAATAAATGCCTCTACAGTGGTTGTTCAGTTCATTTCCTCCCATCAGGAGAGAGGACGTCACCTGACCTCAGCTTTAATCTCTTATCTTTATTTCTATACCCTCTCACTGTTTTTGGCCCGGGAACATTAAAAGCTGTATGAGATATGGAAAGTCTTTTTTTGTGTGTTTACACAGAACACTTTTAATTAGCCTTACAGAACACTTTGAATATATTTTTAATTTGAACACTATCCTGAATAAATAAATGGAGAATTTTCCCAAACTTAAGAAAGAGCATGGGGGCTGGGGATATAGTTCAGTGGAATAAGCGCCTGCCTAGCAAGTGCAGGGTCCTGAGTTCGATCCCCAGTACTGAAAAAAAAAAAAAAAAAAAGAGCATGATTTCAGGTGTCAGTTACTTCCTTAAAAAATATTATTTTTGTGTAATTTTGTGTGAAATAATTTTCTTTCCTGTCCTTTCATTTTTTCTATGGTATTGTTTTAATAAAACTGGATAAAAATTAGTGTTTAAAATACGCTAACGGAAAATCTGTTGGTTTCAATAATAAAAGTGACAGCTAATTTTGTTTCTCTTGTGAGTCAATGCATATGTAATTGAACACATCCTCTATTCATAAGATGGTAGAAATCTTTTATTAAAGAGTAAAATATCATCATGTGATAAAATATTATGGTGTTTTCTTCTTATTAAATGAGACAACTTCCCTTTATCACAATGTACAAATGGCAAAGCTTGTTGCTTCAGATTCTTTCAAACTATGTTAGAAAGAGTATATTGCTCTCAATATTCTATGCTTATTTCAAATATGAAGATATTATCCACAGCAAAATACTCATTCTGCCTAAAGTGCAGGAAGACCTACCGTGACACATACCATATATCTCTTCATGTAATAAGCTGAAAGTAAAGATTCCAGTATTAAAATAGAAACACTTCATCTACTTGAAGATAAAATAAGTAAAACTCTTGAAAAGACGTAAGTATAGGCGAGGACTTTCTGAAAGGAACCCCATAGGAAGAAATATAATAAGTGTGTCTTAGTTACTTTTCTCTCATTGCTAGGACTAAATACCCAATACCCAGAGTTAAAGGAAGAAAGATTTATTTAGCTCACAGTTTGTAGAGTTTTCAGTCCGTAGTCCACGGGCACCAAGGCTACGTGGTACATGACAGAGGGAAAACCTTTCATGGCAGCAGCGGAAGAGAGCAAACACATCACAGGGTGGGGCTCTTTCTGTCCCTTATATTGTATTTTGTCTACCCACCCTAATGTGAATATAGCACTCACATCCTTAAAAATAGCCAGAAATGCACCAAACCAATCAGTGAACTGATTTACTAATCACACACCCTTAATACCAGCATCCAATACTCCAGATTCAGCCATCTCTGAAAAAGCACCATGACTGCATGAGGCTTTAAGGGAACTTCTAGACAGAAATCATAACAGCAAGAATTGACAAATGTGGTAATATCAAGTAAAAATGCTTCTACACATCAAAGCAAACCACCAACAGAGTAAATAAAACCAACACAATGCACAGTTTGCTCAGCTATTTTTCAGACAGAGGACTACTATCTAGTGTATATTAATGAATCAAAAATGTTAGATCTCTCAAAATAAAAAGCCAAAACAAAATACGGACAACCAAAATGAATAGACACTCTTAAAAAGTACAGATAGCTAATAAATATATGAAAAAATGTTCAACATCACTGGCTGTTAGAGAAATGCAAAGTAAAACAACAATGAAATATCATCTTACTCCAGGAAGAATGGCTATCATCAAGAAATGAGATACCAACTGCTGGCAAGTGTCCAGGGAAATATAAACACTTCTGTAATATTCATGAGAATGTAAATTAGTTATAACCACTAAGGAGAAGAGTATGGAGATTTCTCAAAAACATAAAAGTAGAAACTCCATGTGAGGGAAGTTTATAACTGTTTCCATATTGGAAAATGAGGTATTCCCAAATATGCATCCCAATGATTTATGTCGATGTCCTAGAGAAACAAGAGCCAAAGAATCCCAAAATTTGTACAGAGAAGTACACAAAATTCAGAGTGTAAATAATAAACTGAGACATAAATGACAATACAAATGATCAATGAATTGAAAAACCATTTGAAAAAATAAATAATATTGGTAAAATTTTAGCTAAACTCACCAAAACTAGCAAAAAGAAGACCTACGCCATTGAAATCAGCCCTGGAAAAGCGAAATCACAACAGATACCACTGAAACCCAGAAAATTTTAAGAAACTATATTGAATACTTATATACCATTAAACAGTAGAATCTGGAAGTATTGAATACATTTCTAAACACATGATTTACCAACATATAACTAGCAAGACATAAGAACCTTGAACACAGCAATAACAAATAAGAAATCTGATGCAGCATTAAAACAATACCAATTAAGAAAACTCCAGTATTCAGTTTTATCAGAACTTCAGAGAAGACCCAGTACCAATACTTCTTAAACTTTTGCATGAAATTGAAAAAGACCTATTCCTTGAAGCCAGTACAACTCTGATACTAAAATTAGACAAAGATTATTTTCAAAGTAAAAGAAAAAAAATATTACTGGTCAATATCTAAATGATATGCTTGCAAATAGAATTCAACAAATCATTAAAAAAAGATACATCATAAAAATGTCAGCTTCATACCAGGGATACAAATAAATGTAATATATCATATAAATAGAATTAAGGACAAAAACCACTTGATGATCTCAATAGATGCAGAAAAAGCTCCGGACAAATTCCAATACCATTGTATGATGAAAAAATCTGATGAAAATAAGCACAGAAGAAACATACCTCATCTGTTTGCAACAAGCTCCTCACCAACTTCATGCTAAATGTGGAAAATCTGAAAATATTTCCTCTAAAATCAGGAATGAGACAAAGGTGTCCACTGTCCTCTCCGTTACTGTACTTGAAACTTCAGCCATACAAATTATACAAGCAAACAATAGAAAAGAGAAATAAACCGTAAAAGAAGTTAGGCTAGCTTTATTGTAAATAATATGACTTTTTGTATGTAAGGCCCAAAAACCTTCACTGGAAGATTCTTACAACTCTTTAAGAAATTAATCAATATGGCAGGACATTAAATCCAGAAGTAAACATCAGGATCTTTTCTGAATACCAATAATGAACCAACCAAGAAAATGCTCCCATGCAAACTGTCTTCAAAAAAATTAAATACGTAGCAATAAAAAGCTAAGCAAGGAACTGAAGAATATCCATGACAATGAGCATGGTGCTTTCAAGGAAGAGACTAAGAGGGACATGAGAAAATTGAAAGACATCCCCTATTCTTGCAGATACAAAATTGATATTGTCGAAATGATCCTATTGCCAAGGTCAATACATAGGTTTAATATGATCCTACAAAAGACCAACAGCCTATATCACAGAGCTAGAAAAAGCAGTCCTAAAACTTAGAGGAAAGCTGAATTACCCAGAATAGCCCAAGGAATGCAGGGGCATAAAGAGCAAAGCAGGAGGCGTTATAATTCCAGGATTCAAGTTATACATGAAGCTGTAACTGTAAAATAATATGGTGCTGGCACAAAATAGGCACATAGACTAATTCAATAGAAAAAACAATGAAGAAATTACACCATGAACTTTGGCCATCTGGTCTTAGACAAATGGCTAAAAGCGCAAGTTAGAGCAAAGGGCATAAGCTGTTGGGGAAAAGGCAATGGAAAAACTAAGTATCCTACATTAGAAGACTGAGGCTAGACCCATATCCTGCACCTCATACTAAAACACAATAAACTTTTATGCCTATATTTTGTAATATGAGCAACTACTTTGAGGATAAAAATATACAGTGTACTAACAATCAGTACAACCTGCAACCTTGTTTAGAAAATGTATACCACTATTCTTAATGTTTATTTTTCTTTTCTTTAAAATAATATTTTAAGAAATGAAAAGCAAAAACAAAATCAAAATGGATCAAAGGCTTAGATATGAAAACAGAGACATTCAGTCTAGTACAAGATAAATAAGAGAAGAGGTTTGAAATCAAGGATACAGTTAATGACTTTGGAAAAGAACTTTAATAGCACTTGAAGTTATATGAAAAATTGACAAATAGGATTGTGGTAAATCAAAATATTTATTCAGAGCAAAGGAAATAATCAATAAAGTGAAGAGAAAATGACAAAAAGAGAAAAAATTTTCCCAGCTCAGATACAGCACTAATATAAAAAACTATATAAAAAGCTTCAAAAACATAGATCACGAAAAACAAAAGTCCCAGTTTTAAAGATGGGTATATGAAATAAATAGACACACTTCTTCAAAAAATATATAAATAGCCAATAATTAAAGAAAAATCTTTAGTTTTGTTCAAAATCTTTAGTCATTAGCAAAATGCAGTGAAACACCTCTGAGATGGCATCTTATTTCTGTCAAAATGTATATCAGCAAAAAGCGAAAGAGAAAAAACATATTGCTGAGGATCTAGGGGGAAAGGAACCACTGTTGGTGGGAATGTATTTTGGGCTTTTCAGCAATGCTGCTGGGAAATCATCATCGACATTATTAAAAAGCCTAAAACTAAAAATTCCATTCAACCCTGGTATTCCTCACTTATGTTTTATTCTGAAAGATATAAGCATGGCACATTATCGTGACACACATGCTCATGTCTATAGCAGCAGAAATCACAGTATTTAAATGATGAAAGCCCATTGTCCATTATAAATGAGTAAAGAAAATACGGTATACACAATATAGTATTATTTAAGCATAAAGAAGGATGTATTTGAGACATTTGTAGAAAAATGGGTGAATCTTGAGACATAGTGTTAAGTGACGTGAGTCATACATAGAAAATTAAGTACCATGTGATTTCTCTTATATAAAAATACACCATGTAAATTCATTAAAGAATAAAATAAAGCAGTGAGAGTAGGAGGTAGGGAGGCAGACTTTTAAGGGAGGCTGAAGGGAATCTGGAGAAGCAGAAGAGAGGAAAGAGGGATTAAAACTGACGATGAGAGGCCGCATGTGTCACTACAGTTCAGCAGTTCTATGCATTGCAAGCACATCAAATAAAATAGAGGGAGCCATTCTGTCTTGCCAAGGACTCTGGCATCAGAGTCGGTCTGAAATATTTCTTTAACAGCTTACATGTCACACCCTTAATTTCATATTTGCCCTAATGTTACCTGATATTCAAATCTGTTACTAGTTAGAGAATTTGGCTGCATAATAAAATAGTTTTATTTGAAAACAAAACATGGGCTTGTCTTTTCATATCTTCACTAAGTTCTGCTGGCATTTTGCCAGGTTATTCATGTGCTAATATCTGTCTGTGTCCTATCATGTACAACTAAAATAAAAAGTTTGTGAATAAGGAATCATTTTGATGAAATTCAAAATTGTGTTAGGAAGACCTCCATGCTTTCACTTATCAGGAAATTCTGTGCTGTCACTACGTGATATTCATTGTGTCTTTCAATCCCTAATGGCGAGATTTTTATTCCATTTGCACCCTAAGTGAACAATATCCTCACCCTCTTTTCTGATTCATATAATTAGCCATAACAACATATATGTTCATCGTTTGAAGCCGTATTCTATCCACAAGCTCTGTGTTAGCTAGCTATTGCAGTAGAGTGGTCACACCAGAACTTGTAGCTCAAAACCATGTTTAAATATTTCTTTCAATTACGTGGATGGAACGAGCTGATCATTCACTGTGTCTCGGTGGCATCCTGAAGGCATTTTTCTAGATTGCTGAGTAGTATTAATTCGGAAATGCTCACCCATCATTCCTTCAAATATTTCCTCTGCTCTTTTTTTCACTGTCCTGCAGGGTTTAAATTACTCACAAATAAGATGTTTTTTTTACAAGTATATCTACCTCTTACAATCGATTCTCTTTAGTTTCCCTGTTCTTTTAGTCTGTCTTTCCTGACTTGTCTTCTGCCTTTGATGTCTCTCAATCTCATTTACTGTTGTGTTCCACCTGTTATCACACTCATCTAATTATAAAATTCTTGGGGCCTGTTTACATAAAAAAAGCCCTTTATGTTACGTAAGTTCAAACTAAATGCTAAAATTCTACTTTTCAGGTTTCTCATATTTTTCTGTATTATAATTCAAATATTATTTATAATTAAGTCCTAGCTGGTAAATAGTGTATCTCAGTCATATCTGCAAATGATCTTATGGATAACTGCTGTATATATTTTTTTGGTTTTTTTTAAAGTATAAAAGAAAAAGGACAACAAAAAAGAGGAAAACATTAACAAAGAGACACAAAGTAGCACAAGAACAGTACAATCAAAATTGGATTATAGACAAAGTGACAGAGAATCAACAATGGTTGTTGTATTACATATTGATAGCTTCAAATTGTATGCTCAGGAAAACATATATAGACATACAAGACTGATCAAACAACCAGTCATCAACTATTCCTTATCATAAAGCAACGTAAGACAATAGAGGAACCCTGTTAGCCCTCCTGCGCGTGCATACACACATATATATTTGCCTCTTTCTTCCTTTTTCTTTTCTCTCATCCCATCTGTTCCTTACTTTTGAGCAGATTCCCTTCACACCTCCTAATTTATATTCCCACTTTCAGGTTCTTACACTAGTGATACAATACGTTGCTTGCATATGTACCTCTGATTTATTTCATTTATGAGTATGGTGTCTAATTGTGACCATTTGCCTACAAAAGCCCCAAATCTGCCCCTCTTCATAGCTGAGTAATATTCCATTATATAAAAATGCCACAGTTTTTTTTTTATCCAGTCCTCTGTGGATGGACATTTGGGTTGCTTCCACAATTTAGCTATTACAAATTGCACTGCTATAAACATGGGTGCACATATATCATGGAGATATGATTTTTCCAGATCTTCTGGGAAAATACCCAGAAAGGGAATAGCTGGGTTGAATGGGAACTCTAGACCTAGTTTGCTGAGGAATCTCCAAACTGCTCTCCACAGTGATTTCACCAGTCTGCAATCCCACAGCAGTGCAGAAGAGTCCCTATTTCTCCACAGCCTCGCCAGCATTTGTTATTGGATGATTTCTTAATATTGGCCAATCTTATTGGGGTGAGATGAAATCTCAATGTTGCTTTTATTTGCATTTCTTGAATGACTAAAGATGTAGAACAATTTATCATGTATTTATTTGCCATTTTTATTTCTTTATCTGAGAAGTGTGTATTCATCCCAGACGTCCATTTGTGGATTGGGCCTTTGAATTTGGACAGATACACGTTTTCTAATCCTTTGTATGTTCTTGATAGAAGACCTTTGTCTAAGGAACAGCCAGCTAGGATTTTTTTCCCAATTTGTGGGTTTTCTTTTCACTTTGCTGGTGATTTCTTTAGATGTGCAAAAACTTTTCAGTAAGATGAGGTCCCAGTTATTGATTCTTTGAAGTGTTTCATTTTTGTTCATGAACTCTCTGCCTACTCCTATGTCTTCAAGATTTTTACCTATTTTCTCTTCCAATAGATTTAGAGTTTCTGTTTTAATATTGAGATCTGTGATCCATTTTGACTTGAGTTTGTGCATGGTGATAGACTTGGGTCTATTTTCAGTTTTTGGCAAGAAGTAAGTCAATTTTTCCAGCATCATTTATTAAAGAGGCTATCTTTTTTCCAGTGAGATTTTCTGGCTCCTTTGTTAAATATTAGGTGGCTGAATCTTCCAGTCTGTTCCATTGATCCTCAGGTCTGCTTTTCAGCCAATACCAGTTCGATTTTATTACAGTAGCTTTGTAGTATAATTTCAGGTCAGGGATTGTGATTCCACCTGACTTGTCCTTGTTGCCCAGGATTGCTTTTGCTATTCTGGGTCTCTTCTGGTTCCAGATGAATTTGAGGCATGTTTTCTCTGGATCTGTGAGGTATGCTAATGGTCGTTTAATGGGAATTTCATTGAATCTGTACAATAATTTTGGTAGTATGGCCACTTTCACAATGTTGGTTCTTCCTAACCATGAGCAGGGGATGTTTTTCCATTTATTGAAATCCTCTTTGATCTCTTTCTTCAGAGTACTGTAGTTTTCATTGAATAAATTTTTTACATTCTTTTTTAGATTTATTACTAAGTTTTTCAGTTTCTTGGATATTGTAAAAGGTATGGTTTCCTTAATTTCTCTCTCAGTCTGTTTGTTGTTCATGTATAGGAATGCTGTGGATTTTGGGGTGTTGACTTTGTATCCAGATACACTGCTGAATTTGTCAATTGATTCAAGGAGTTTTCTTGTGGAGTTTTTGGGGTCTTCCATGCAAAGTATCATGTCATCTACAAATAATGATAGTTTGACTTCTTCCTTTCCTATCCTTATTCCTTTTATTTCTCTCTCTTGTCTAATTGCTCTGGCTAAAGCTTCCAGAACTATGTTGAAAAAGAGTGATGACAGTGGACATCCTTGTCTTATTCCCGACTTTAAAGTGAAAGCTTTCAGTTTTTGCCCATTTAGTATGATGTTGGCTGTTGGTTTGTCATAGATGGCTTTGATCAGATTGAGGTTACGGCCATTTATTCCATTTTTTTTCTAGGGTTTTTAACATGAATGCAGGTTGGACTTTATCAAAAGCTTTTTCTGGATCTATTGAGATGATTGTGTTTTTTGTCTTTGTCTCTATTGATATTTTTGTGTTACATTTTTAAGGTACATTGACCTTTATAAATTTTCAATATAATTAGTCTTAGGTCATATTTTAACATTTTTTAAGTTAGGTAGCTAAATTACACCTTTACCTAACGAGACCATGGGTTGAATATTCATTAATGTAGACCTGTTACAGTTTTGTTCTTATTCTTTAGACACTGCCTTAGCTTTTCAGATTTAGTATTTGTGGTGGAAAAGTCTATGCTGTGTATCCATGTGCTTAGTGAAATATTGTTTCTAAGTGTGTCTGCAAGAATGTTTCTGAAGAGAGTAACTTTCAAATCCATAGAACTCTTAAAGTACTTTGTTCTCCCTAATGTAGGTGAAGCCCATCTAATATATAAAAGGCGAGATACAGAAAAAAAATTTTTTTGTTATTGTCTTTAAATTAGGATATAAGCGTACTACTTTTAGATTCAGAGTCAGACTGAAACTTATATAATTGGTCCTCCTGGTTTTCAGGTCCTGGGACTTAGAAATTATATCATCAGTTATCCTGAGTTTTTCACTTGCCAACTGCAGTTCTTTGGCATTTTGGCCTTTGGAATTGTTTGTGTTGATTTGTTTCATATCTCTGGAGAGCACAGATTAATAAAATACTTCTTTCTGAGACATAGCAATTGCAGAGTCTCAGTTGAAGACACATGATTCTCATCCATGTTTCTTCACTCCAGCTGAGTTTAATGTTTTACTGTGTTTCTATGTAACTTGATTTTGCTTGTTTGTGCTTCTTTGCTTTTGTTTTTTTTATAAGTTATCAAAGGTTTGTATTTGTTAAAGGCAGGAAAAGAAAAACTCATTTCAGAGTGAGTATGGGCCGAGTAAAAGGAGGGAGAGAAAAGTACACTCTACAGCATGCGAGTGAACTCTGTAAAGAACAAAACATTGAAGATTTCAATGGACACTGTCCTCTCTGGACTTCCCACTTCTCGGCTCAAATTAGGTCTAGGAGGTCTTGTTCTAGATTGTTTGAGTCCTTATGAGAAGTTCATATGCAGGGCTTTGGGAAGTGTTCTGCACATGTAATCTGGAAAGTAGCAATTAACACATCATACCCACTTGTCTAGACATGCTGCCACACCCTAATATTTCACCTCACTTGTCCCTGAGAGACACGTGTTTTATGTAGTGCTGAGAGAAGGAAAGTTTCTGGCTTCACATACCTATTTCCTGCTCTGAAATGTCCTGTCAGCCCTACCTCCTGGAGAGAATGTGATCTCAAAATACCTGGGAGTGTTGGGCTCTCAAGTTGGGCTGAAGGAAAAATAAATCTGTCAGAAGACAATAAGAAAAGAGTTAATGACTGCTGAGCTGCCTGTTTCATAGGAGAAAGCTTGCGGAACTTTACTATTAGGTTGGAGATTGTCTTGGTTACTTTTTTGTTGTTGTTGCTGAGATAAAATACCCAACGCCCCAAATGAAGGAAGGATAGGTTTATTTAGCTTACAGTTTGTGGAGGTTTTAGTCCATACTCGGCTGGTTCCAAGGTAGAGTGGCACATAGCAGAAGGCAACAGTTAATAGAAGAGGGCAAGTGTTCACAGCAGTGGAACACCAAAGCAACAAGAGCAAAAGGGAAGTTTCAGAGCACTGTTGAGTCCACGTCACCTTGTCTGTAAATCAGTTTTGATTGTACTATTTTTTATGGTTATTTGTGTCTGTTTGCTAATATGTTTTTGTGCTTTTTTTTTTTTTAAATAAAAAAAATTTTAAAAAGGGAAGTTTCAGAGAGAGCAAGCCTCTTTCCCTCCCTTATATTGTGAGCAGGCTACTCCCATGCAGGGGGCGTGTAGCACTCACATAATCTCCATGCCCTCCTCTTGCACAGGCTCAGGATGTATACAAAGTAGGTACCCTGGCTCCCTGATGAGTTACATAGTTAACTTCTCAAACTTTTCAAATTGACACATTAATAACATCCCAGAAGGGTAAGGGCATGTCCTTCTTACCCCAAGATGCAGAATGGCTGAATCACTTAGGCAAACCTCTAGACTCTCCAAGTTGGCACACTGTATCAACTATAACAGGGATGTAGAGCCCCAAATATGAGGTCAGGTTTCCACACTTTCTGTAGATAAGTCTGACAAAGGGATATTAGCTATGTGATTAAGAAACTGAGAGGTATAGGTTTAGCAATATAATATTATACTTTTAAATATCTACAACTGAAAAAGGAACATGGACATCACAGCGTTAGGGTGTGGCAGAGTCCCTGAGTCATGACAGGGGAGAGACAGGAGCATTGGTCTGAGGACTGTAAGCAGGAGCTCAGGGCTCACCCTGTCATTGTCTGAGTTGAGATAAAAAAACCCATATGCTTCCGAGAGACAAGTGGAGATGCTGGGGCAGGATCATCAAACATGTACCTTCCTTCCCCAGGGCCACTCTAAATTTGTGAGATCCTGGGTTTTTCCAGAGCTAAAGGGTCAGAAAATGCTGTGCATAAGGGATTTCACCCCACCTTCTAGGCTTTATGCAGAAATGCTTCAAGCAGACAGTATATGATAATTTAAACTGTCTTCCTATACTCATCTCTTCCTATTCCTTAAGCATACCATATTCAAACCACACTGCACTAAGAGATGAGCAATTCCTTTTTGAAATTAACAGGCTCACACTATTCCCACCAATCAAGGATATGGCTTGGCGGGAAGGCCAGTGGAATCTGTGGAGGTCACCTCATGGTGTTACCATTGCTTGTCATGGTTCCTCTGGGGTCAATTTTCCAAAAGTTTCACTAGGTATGAGGGTGTTGGACTCTCCTTCTAGAGGTGCTTTGTAGGTTCCTTCTGTCCTCAACAAGGAAATGGTCAAGGCAAGCAAAAACAGTGGTAAAGTTTTACATTTATTAAAGAGAAGAACTCACTCTGTGGAGTGAGTGTTGGCCAAGTAAACGTAGGAAAAACACCCTTTAGAGCATGAAATGGAATACAGGGAAGCACACAGAAGTGGAGCTCTGCTTCATTTTGAAGACACTGAAATCTCTTCCTGTCTTTCCAGCTTCATAAATAAATATTTTGAAATTAGTTTCTGAAAACTTTGATCATATGTGGTTTACTTGCAGTAAAGTACCTGAGAGAAATGTTTAAACAGAATTTAGGGACCTTCTTTCTGCTGATACCTTCTCTGTCGAAGGTTCGAGCCATCTGTGCAACCCAGAATAATCTCATTCTCCCACACAGTGTAAGAGGTGCACTCTCTCTGTTTCCACTATTATCCCACATCAGTGTCTTAATACACACCTGGACAGGTGTGTTTTCTTTCCAAGTTGAGCTGATTGCTTTTAATTGAGAACACTGTGCATGTTTAAATCAGTTTTATAGCTCCCTGCATATTTCTTTGTCAGTTATAAAATTAAAGAGACTGTTACTTTGTTTAGCAAGGAACTTGACTTTGACCAAAGAAAGGTCTACTTTGTGTCCCAGATTCTGGTCAGTAAGCTTGATGTCTTCATTATTACCCTCACAATAATCAATATATTTTTATTCTTCATGTTCTCCTTGATTGAACTTGACAGTTCCTGCAAAGTACAGACTCTCAGTGGGCTTCCAAGCCATAAAATGGCATTTTGAGTATTTCAGCTAACAAAACACTTAGTCCCGAGAAAGCAGATGCTTTTCACCCAAGATCAAGAACACAAACTCATGGGCTAAATCTTTATGTTTTCTCAGAATTGATATAGGAAGCTCTAATCCTCAATGTGATCAGGCTTTTGAGAAATAATTAGATTAAGACTAAATCATGAGCATTCCTATGATGGATTGAGGTGCTCTATAGGAATGAAAAGCAGAATATGCTCTCTCCCTCTCTCTCTCTCCCTCTCTCTCTCTCCCTCTCTCTCTCTCCCTCTCTCTCTCTCTCCCTCTTTCTCTCTCTGTCTCTCTCTCTCTGTCTCTCAGTCTTTTGAAGCAGTAGAATGTGGCTCTCTGCAAACATCTTGTTTTGTTATTTTTTCACCTTTAGAAAGATGAAAATAAATAATTGTTTGCATTAACCAGGCTGGAGTATTTTTATGGCAATCAAATTGACTAAGACATAAAGTAAAAATATCCTTTCTCTGCATTTCTAATCAAACTCTTATTAGTTCGCTTTGGTGCTCCCTCAGACTGAAACAGAAAGAATAAGACATGTTTATTTTCAGATGACACTATTATTTATATAGAAATACCCCAAAATGACCTCAAACCTTCCCTAAAATAATAGTAAATGTAGCAAAGTTATCAGAAACAATAATAATCAAGAGATAATTGCTTTCTCCTATATCAGGAATGAGTGGTTTGAATTAGAAATTTATTTTAACGGTCATGTGAAGCTGCACCCCAAAAGATGCACAAGATGATCTGGGAATACCTGGTACTAATGGAGGAACAAGGCTTAGTGAATACACAGAAATGTTAGCTATATCACCACAAAGTTTCCAATAGAAAGAACACCCAGGAGTCAAAATTTGGAGCATTTGAGCAACAAAATAAATAATGCAGTGTGGATTATAAGTCAGTTATGTACTGAATATCCATGAGACAATACATATATAAATAATTGCTACATGTATCTCAGGCGGAAGAAATTCAAATAATTAAAAAATGTATTTTACTCTTAACGACATGGAACAGCACTATCCACACATTCAGTGTGAGCTACAGAAAGTGACTATCTCTGAAATGCTTAGAGTATAAAAAGAGAAAATAGATCTGTAGTGGTGAAAATATCAAACATGACATTAGTGAGCTTATCAACGGTAACATTATTTTTTAGTATAATTTAATGGGAATGGCATTTTGCCTCTTCAGTCTTCCTGATCATCCTACCAAAAATTCAAAACCCCATTGCTATGGTGTTAGTGAAGGTAAAACAAATTTCAGTGGGGAAACATTATAAAAGCAAAACAGAAAAAGAGAGAGAGAGAGAAAAGAAAAGAAAAATGACTTGAACAGAAAGTCTCAAACTGTCAAGATTGTGAAATATATAAATAAATGAAGAGAAAACCAACCAATAAACTGAGAAATTATCAAAATCTAGAGCCTTCTAAAAGATGTATGTAAAATAATTATAATGTAATATGATATAAATACTGGATAGCACCTGGAATAAAAAAAAAGTAAATTCAGTGAATACTTAGATAATATAAATAAAGTAGTGATAATCATTCATAATAATGTAAAAACATTGGTTGATTAAATATTATAAATTTCTTCTGATAATGTAAGATTTAAAGTAGGGAAATAGAAGTAAGTTATATGGGAATTCAGTACTGTCTCAGTAATTTTTCTATAACTCTAATATTGTTCTAAAAACTATTTTTTACTTCGCAGTCTGAGAAAACACTTCAACATAACCAATTATACATAAAATAGAAATAAAGGGGCTGGGGATATAGCTCAGTGGAATAAGCGCTTGCATAGCAAGCGCAGGGTCCTGAGTTCGATCCCCAGTACCGCAAAAAAAAAAAAAAAAAGAAAGAAAGCAGAGAGATACAGCCATACTGGCTGCTTTCAGTCCCTTATAGCACCATAAGTTATATTCATCTAAGAAAACTCATATTAAGTCTCTATGTATCATAAGAGCCACAGCTAATCTATTTAGATATTATGAAGTTTATAATATTTATTTTAAAATTATTTGTGGGAAAACTTATATTTATTTAGATTTTCATACATATATCTTCTTCCAAAAATATGATACAATCTTCCCTGTAAATGTTCATGAATAAGTATACATAGAACTATTTCTAAAAATTCAATTTATAGATATAAGTAATTACCTTCTAATTTCATTTGTATCCCTGCCTTACCTCATAATTCATTATGCTGTTATATTATAATAAAGCACACATAATTCAAAGTGGAATGTACAAATGAGACTATCTTTGCAGCAACAAAAGTGTAAATGGAAACATCTGTGTGAAAAGACGTGCCTCTAGACTGCTTCAAGACTTTCTATGAAGAGTCCACAGTTATTTTCTCAAGAGGTAGCAAATACTTTTTTATTTCAAGTGAGTTCTTGATATTTTCACAGAGGGTTATTATAATGATCATAGGTAATGTGTCACCAGGTTCCTATATTGTAAGATTTACAACAGAGATGTCTTTGTCAAACTCTGAAATAACTCTGTGGTTGCTTATGCAGGATTAGTTTTACTGAAAGTCCAGCAGACAGAGGCCATTCAATACACTCTTTGTGTTATTTGAAGTGATATCCTACTGATGCTATCTGACTATCAGTTGAAAGCAAGTGTAGTTCTACTGGTAGGACCCAGAGCTGAAACAGTAGCTTCTTATACAGATATGTTTTTTAACGAAATGTTTAATTAGCATACTGGTTTACTGGTTGTATTTCTACATTATGATTTGATAAGGTAGGAATGTTCATCATGTTGGATATTTTAAGAGTAATTCTTTTTAAAAACTCTTAAAAAGTGAACTATTTTAAACTTTTCCATTTTACCTAATAAATACTCCCCCTAACAATTACCTTTCTTGTTCTGCATAAATTATAGTCATATAAAATTTCATCAATTTAAATCCACAGGCATAGGGTCAGTTTTGCAATCATTCAGCCATTGTTTCCTAGGAAACAGACTAGGCAAGAGATGAAAAATGGCCACCCACTCTATTTGCCACTATTATTCTGTCCAGCACTAATCCATACAATACGTAATTTTTTCTTTTCTTACTGCTCATATTCAGCTGTGATTTTAAGGCTGCTTTAGAATATCACTTTCTTTTAACATTTTATATGATCCTAAATAGAGTTGTTAGTGACATTCAGATGGTAAAATTCTTTGCTAATATAATTCACATTGAACTCCTAAATTCTTTGGAGCAGAAATTAAAAATGCAGGCATATATCTTTGAAAATAGAAATACAATAAAAGTTGTACCTGGAGAGACAAGTACAGAAAGTTTTTTTTTTTAAATGCATTGTAATATCAATTTTCATTTGAAAGAATGTATTGAAAGATATGTAATTGAAAGAACATTGTGTTTAAAAATTAAAAATAATATCTGAGGGTAAAATATTTATTATGTATGTGACTGCTTATATTCACAGTAGCCTGAGACATTTAGAACAATGAAATGTTTGAACTCAGTGTTATTTTTAAAAATATTTTCTGCAGTCTCTCATTTAAAATTATTCTTGAATATCTTAGAAAATTGATTTCCATTATGGTGCACACCTATACTTGCAGCCCTTGGGAGGCTGGGGCAGGAGGATTGTTGTGAGTTCAAGACCAGCCTGAGCTACTAAGTGAGCTCAAGGCCAGCCTGAGCTACATAGCATGACCCTGTCTCAAAAGGACAGAAAAGGAAGGAAGGAAGGAAGGAAGGAATAAAGAAGAAAAGAAGGAAGGTAACCAATCTACACACAGATATACTGTAAATATTCCTGTAATAAATACAACTGGAAAACTTACTCTCACAATTGCAATTTAAATTCCACTAGAGTTCTTATCTCACATATGGCAGAGCACACACTTGTTGAGATTGTCCAACAGTGTTAAAATACAGTAAGAAATTGTGATTTCTTGCGATCTACAACGTGCGAGCTGTATAAAGTTACCCTGGTCTTTAAAAATGGAGTGAATAATAGTCTTCCTAAGAGAAACTGTGGTGTTTGAATCCAGAGAATGGATAGTGACATTCAAGAATAGACTACGTGCTACACAGAAATAGTCTTTTTAATTGGTCTTAAAACATATAAGCTCTGAATAATTGTCAACATTTTATGAGTTCATTGGTTGGAAAAAAAGAAAAATCTTCATATCACTTAAAACTTTGGACTGTGTTATGTGGAGTGAATACCTAACGTCATTGAATCTATGAAGGAGATATTCGTGCAATTGATCACTTGGATGTACTGCATTGTACGTGTGGACCACCTGTGGTGAGTTTTTACTGTAGCAGTTTTGCTAAATACTTAAGGAAGGAAAATTACTTTTATTTCTTCAAATTTCTCTTCACTACGTAGAAACATGATTGGCAAATGTAAATTTAATGTTAAGATTTTCAGAGGATAATATATGGAATTACACTGTAAAATATTGGTTATGTGTTAATATTCACTGTGAAGATGTTCAAAGTCTTCTTGATTTAAAGATAATTTCAAGAATATCTTTTAGAAGAACACTATCTCTTTTTGGTATGTAAAATTATAAAATAAAATCTTTCATTAATAAATATTGCAAAAGAAAATAGAAAAAATACCTTTTTATTCAGCATATGTTGAATGAGACAGTTTATTTTCTCTTTCTTTACCTTTAATTAGCAGAAGATTCCAATTTGTACTTTTTAATTAATACTTATAGAAATACTAGAATAGTATTTCTAAATATTTTGTGTAAGTTGTCTTTAAAATAGAAATAATTTCAGAGTTCACTTTAGTCATTTCAGAAAAAATTAATTTTTAACACTAAATTTAACATAATTTACAAGTAAATATGAAATAATATTTATGAATGTCCTTTCATCAACCAAACTTAGTAAAGTTCATTTATTAAGGAATTTTATTTACTTTGCTTTTAAACATTTGTATCTTGAAATAATTTTGAATTCACAGAACAGTTACAAATATAACACAGTTTATTACACACACATACATATCATATATGTATAAATTGTATTGTTTCCTGTATGAAACATCTTGCATAATTTGCAAGATTTTTGAATATAGTTGTAACATATTTGTCAAAACTATAAAATTGATATTGACAGAATACAGATTGTATTATTCTTTTATTAACTTATCCATTGACATCTGTTTCTGAATAGGAAGCTCAACCTGAATATCATGTTAACATGTCTCCTCTAGTTTGAAATAGTGAATCTTTCAAGAAATTGATATGCATAAAAATGAATGTTTATTAATGAGAAGGTCCCTCAGTCTTGGTTTGTCTGGTTTTATACCAGAGTTACCCTTGCATTATGAATTTTGGGGCTGGTTATCGAGTCTGCAATGTGATCTTTACACATAATGTGAGCAGATGACGGAGTTCAATGAGACTCATTACCGGTGAGGTTAACTTGCTCACTAAGTTGAGGTGGCATCAGCACAGTTTCTTCCATGGAAAGTTATTCTTCTTTTCTATAACCTACTTATTAGTAATGAGTTACTGAGTATATACAATGTTCAACGGCATAATCATCAGGGAATTTTTGACGATATATTAAACCCAGCACAGATTTTAATAATATGGAGGTTGTAAGGGTACTTTGAGAGTAAAGAAACAACTTCTTTCTCCTTAATATGTCACCTACTAATTTTGGCATCCATCTGAGACATATTGTAGTAACTATAAGTGGCATATTCTAGTGGATAATTTTTACTTCTATTATTTTTTCTCATGTATAAATTCAGCTCATTCTGAAAGAATATAATTTCTCCTCTTCCCAGCGCTTCTATCCATTTATCATTTACTTATATCAGTATGTAGTAACTAAGATTTTTATTCTTCTTCATGATATAATCTATTATTATTTATTCTTTGTCAAATGATTACAACTTCAGCCATGGGAAGATTTTTCACTTTAGTTCTTGTGTCCTTTGGATGTCTGTGGGCATGTGTGCATTTGCATGTTTTATTCCCGGCACTATAAGTGCCCCCAAATCATCTTGTATTCTTTTCCACAAAAATGTCCATCCAAGCTCATTCCTTGCTTATTTGCAATTTCTTTCTCTTACATTAGAAATTTTTCTTATATTATGATCAATATATTTTCTTACCTATCTAGTCATTGTATGCATGTGAAGTAATTGTAGAATTCCTGAGAAATGATCTTCAACAACCAAATTTATCCACTAAATTTTTGTTGAATGTACAGCTGATTTTCTAATTTAATTTATAAAATCTTTCATTTGAAAAACCTTTTGCATTGTTAAATGAGCTATCTTTTGACAAAACTTTGATTGTTATCATATATTTGTAATCAAATTAGATATATTAATCATTATCACATTCATTTCTGGGTTTCCCTAAAATTCTGTGTTTTTGTAGGGTAAATTTTACTCTTTGTGGTGTCTACATCTAAAAATATCAGAACAAAATATCAAGCCAGGTTTCTACCACTCCTGTGTTATAACAATGAGTTTTACTTTTTCAAGTATTTATTGTAAAATGGCAACATGATAAAATCCTTTCCATTGGATAACATATATCATCGTTCCATCACTGTTACAAAGTACTAGAGACTTCAAAATTAGAGGAAAAATTTATTTTGCTTCCTTTAAGAGAGTCATTCCATAATCTGTTGTCTCCATTACTGTGGCCTTCACTGAGGTAGACATAACGGGAGAAGAATGTGGCAAAGGAAGGCAGCTGCTTGCCTCCTGGAACTCAGGGAGCAGAGAGTGAGAAAGCCTGCAGGGGCCAGCTGCCCCTTCCAGTTTTGTTCTACCTGGACCCTCAACTTATTATTATATGGTACCACCTACATTCACAGTAGATCTTTCTCCGCAGTTTGCTGTCACACATGCCAACTGAAAATACCCTCACAGCCATGTAGATGAGTATGCTTTATTCATTTCATAGATGTTTTAAATTCAATTGAGTCAATAGTCAAGATTAACTATCACAACTGAGAGTAACACAATCCATTTTAGTCTCTGCACATATATAACATTCATCTGCCATATACTGATCACTAGATTGTTAGTCTGAGATTTTATGTACATGCACATACTGAAACTTTTCTGTCATCTTTAGAGTCTACAGACTTTCACCATAATCTTACTGGCACAATAGTTGAAGGTCTTCCTCAGACATTGTTTCTGTATTAAGAATAAGAAGATTTTTGAAATTTTTGTTTAGTTTTCTAAACCATACATGTGAATACAAAATGGAAATGTAGAAGTGGATTCTCTTTTTACATGTCGTATAATATCTCCTTAAAAACCCATATGAACTTTAAAATAAAATAAATAAAAAACCCATATGAAGTAAAATCTGAACTTCACTGATACCAAAAAATGTGCGTGATTAGAAATGGAGAATTTTCACTTTTATATTCTCTTGAAGCATCGTGAATGGTTTTCATATCGAATGTCTTTCAAACTGAAAATCTGTACAGTACAAGAAATCCTTTTTTCTTTACTTTTAAAGGAAAAGTTTAAAGAAGAGATTTCCCTAAGCATAACGTTACTGAGTTACACATTTCTTCATTAGAATTTTGTAGACTTTTAAAACTGAATATTGTAAAATAGTTTGAAATCGGCCTGACTATTTTTCAGAGTTTGTAACTTTACCTTTTGACTTCCATGGCCCAAGTGTTCTTTCCTTCTCTTTAAAGTTTCATATCTTTATCATACACTGTCTTTATATTGCTCTTTCATCTTCTGTCAAAGAACGGTGACATTTTAACCCATATTCCACCCTACAGGAAGGGGACGTATTGTGATTTAGGTAAAATTATCCCACAAAAGCCCCACATGTTCAAAAGTTCATTTTAGAAGTTGATGGGAACACGGGGTCATATTCACCAGAGAATTAACCCATTGTTAAGTCCATAGCTAGAAGGCGGGACCTAGCTGGGAAAGGACTGTTACTGGGGCATGACCCAGAGGGTCTAGGTTCCAACCCTGCTCCTCACTCTTCTCTCAGCTTCACTTCCTGGCCGCCGTGATGTCAGCAGTTTATTTCGGTTATGACTCATTGCCATGCCATTCTGCCTTGGGGCCAGTCAACTGTGGACTAAAACTATGAACCAAAACACACCTCTCCTCCTTCAAATTGTGAGTGTTAGACATTTTGTTCTCGTGAAGAGAAAGTGATGAAAACAGATTTTGGTACAGAGAAGTGTGATCATTGCTGTGAATATACCTGGACACATGCTTCAAAAGTTTTATAACTGATTTATAGAAAAAGATTGGAAAGGCTTGGTAGTGCCACCAGAGAAGCCTTGGGATGTTTTCAGGACATTCTGATCAGAGCAGAGTAAACTAGTATACATAGAAATACAAATGCTGAACTAGTATACATAGAAATAATAAAACTAATACACATAGAAGTAAAAATCCTTATACATATAGAAATACAAATAGATTATAATGAGTAGCTTTCAGGTAAAAACAAGACTCCATGGACTCTGGCCAAAATTTAGTCTACACTTTTACATTTTCCTGATTGAAATTCAGAGTAGCAAACGGATTTGGTGGAGGAAATATCAAGGCCTTCCAATATTCAGGCTGTGGCATGGATATTGCTAGCAGGTTTTAGTCAGGTTAGTCCTAAGAATCTAGCAAATAATAAAGCCAAAAGATGTAAGTGTTTCCAGTTTCAACAAAAAAAGAAACTGCCTGTCATACTGGGACAAAAGAATTAATGGTTGCTGAAAAGATTGGCATTGAAAATAAAAATAGAGTGCTCTGCTTTAGAACAGTGGGGAAAATGCCTTGAGGGCATCTCAGAAATCAGCAAGCCCTCCTCTTCACTGGTATGGAGTCGTGAAAGTATAAAGAGAAATAACATTGAAAAGCTTTGCTGTGAGAAGAAAGCCCCAGTGTGCCCTGCTTGAGATGGGTTACTCAGGAAATTCTTGCCCAGAATTTGTTTTCATAGTGCTTAGCCCTCCAGTCCCTCAGGGGTCTCTGCAGCAATGATGCAAGGGAACCCGGCTACTGTTTGAGCTGATGGTGAAATTTGTCCTCATCCCTTTAATGCTGGTTTTATAATCATAAAACATGCATGAGTTATACTGTTTTGGAATTTCTAACTCAAATTTCAAAAGAAGGCACAGAAGGCCAGGTAGAGGATGCCTGAGAGGGCGGTTCCAAAGCTCTGGAAATGAGTTCAAAGTTTCACTGGAGAGCCTATCAATTGGTAAAAGCCAGAAATGTGGGTTGTCTGTTGAGGAAAACAGACAGTGAGCAAAGCCAGCCCAAGATAAAGGCCTTAAGGACTGCAGGTTGTAACACCATAGAGATGGAACTGCCATATCCTGTTAAAGCTCAAATCTCACACAGACATGGAAAGATAATAATTAACACATTGTAGTCACATTTTGGTCTCATTTCTTTCTATCTTCATTTCTCCATTTTTTTTTTTTTTTTTTTTTTGCGGTACTGGGGATTGAACTCAGGACCCTGCGCTTGCTAGGCAGGCGCTTATTCCACTGAGCTATATCCCCAGCCCCTATTTCTCCACTTTAGAATGGAAAATTTTACTCCCTGCAATTACAGTTTGGAATTACTTCTCTTTCTCTGCAGCTATAGTTAGGAAGCACTCATCTTTCTTTTTGGATTGTACAGCGGTTAATAGCTAAATGTTTCCCTTGAATCTCTGAGACATCCATGTGACTTTTCAGCAGTGTTGGAACTGGTAAATTTTTGTTGACTTTTTAAAATGACCCAAACACATTTTGCACATACAAACATGAGGTTTTTGTGGGACAGTGTTGGGATGTTTTGGTCTAAATAAATAATATCTCCCCAAAATGTTATGCATTTAGAAGTGGGCCTTTTACAGCTGATTGCATCATGTGGACACTCAGTGAATTGATCCACTGATAAGTTCATGGATCAAGTGCTACTAAGTGGTCAGCCTGGACAGAAGAAGTGGATCATTGGGAATGTGACCTACAAGGATGTATCTTCCTCCCGCATTCCACTCTTCTCCCTCTGTTTTCCAGCCAAAATAATGTGAGGAACTTTACTGTGTTATATCATTTGGCCATTCCATCCTGCCTTGGAGCTGGCTTTGGACAGAACCAGGAACTTAAATAAATCTCTCTTGCTTCAAGTAGTGTAGTGTATGTCAGATATTTTGTTCCAGCAACAAAATTACTAAGACAGAATGGAAGCAATCTTTTTTTTGAAAAGTGCATTTCCAGAGCAACCATTTAATCGCATGCACACACTAAATCACAAGAGAACCTGGGAAATTTGCCTCTGATTATGGATCTACATTCTTTTTTTTTCTTTTTCTTTAACCAGAAAAGCCATAAACAATACAGAAAATACAAAGTTATACAGAATATAGTAGGGAATTAGAACTGGATGTTGTATTACATAGTTATCTTCACATTAGTTAACACAAAAACATTAAAGGAAATACCAAATTATAGATAAGATAGTAGGGGATTTGCACTGGATGCTGTATAATATAAAGTTATCTTCATTTCTGCTA
>PVLD010022785.1:0-28653 GCA_004027595.1 Dinomys branickii | reverse complement strand
AGGGTATTCAGGCACTGCAGAGCACTTCTGGAATCCCAGCACAGAGGGAAGCTGAAGCAGGAGGGTTGACATTAAGATTTCAAATCTCATCTGGACAAGTTATCAAACCCTGTCTCAAAAAAGTAAAAGAGCTGGGGCTGCATCTCAGTTGAAAGGGTGCCCCTGGGTTTGATGCTACCACCACAATGAAAATAAAGTGCCAACAAAAGTCAAGAAGCAAGATTAAGCCAGGCGTGGTGGTACATGCCTGTAATCCCAGCATGCGGGAGGCTGATGCAGGAGGATTGTTGTGAGTTCAAGACCAGCCTGCACTACAAAGTGAGCTCAAAGCCAGCCTGAACTGCATAGCGAGACCCTGTCTCAAAAAAAAAAAAAAAAAAAAAAAAAAAGAAGCAAAAAATATCTCTGATTTTTCCTTTGCCTCAGGCTCCAGTATGGCTGGGAACAACACGGTTACTCATCTTGATTTTTATTTTGAGACAAGATTTTTTGTTTTTGTTTTTGAGACAGGGTCTCATATAATGCAAGTCAGCCTTGAACTCACTCACGGAGCCAAGGCTGGCCTCAAACCCATGGCAATTCTCCTGCCTCAGCCTCCCTAGTGCTGGAATTACAGGTGTGTGCCACCACGCCCAGCTCATCTGTTTTTTTTTTTTGGTTGTTTTTCTTTTTAAATTTTGACTTCTTTTTTTCATCTTGTTTTTTTGAGACAAGGTCTGCTGCTGTGTAGTTTAGAATGGTCTTGAACTCATGATGTAGCCCAGGCTGGCCTTGAGTTTGCAGCCACCTTCCTCTCCTGAGTGCTGGGAGGACAGGTGTGCCTGATTTTGATTTTCAGAAATAATAAGAGCTGGTTGTGATGGTACATGCCTGTAACTTGAGCACCTGGGGGCCTGAGGAAGGAGGACTGCTGTGACTTTAAAGTCAGCCTGGGCTACAGAGGGAGCTCAAGGCCCACCTGAACTGCATGGGGAGACCCTGTCTCACAAAGAAAAAACTAACCAAAGAAGGTACAGATGATGTGCCCAGCATTGTGCCTGGGATATTTTAAGCTCCAATACATGTGAGCTCTTGGTATTAATAATTATCAGTAGTAATACTTTTCTAGGCTTGCTCCGTGAAACAGGGTAGCTGCTAGCCACATGTTAAATTAAAATTAATCAAAATAAAATAGTCACTTCCTCAGCCACCGCAGTGGCCAATACACAACATCTCCATCATCACAAAAGGTGCTATTGGACAGGGTTGTTCGAGGCATTTACTGGTAAGCTTTGTTGAATTTCCTTTTTTACTTTTGAAGTGGAGGGGCTCAGTATGTTACCCAGGTTGGTCTCAAACTCATGGGCTGAAATGATCTTCCTGCTGGGGATCTAGCTCGGTGGCATAAACGCCTGCCTGGCAAGTGCGAGGTCCTGAGTTTGCTCTCTGGTACCGCAAAAAACAAAGAAAAAAAAAAAAAGAAAAAAGAAAAATGAAAAAAGAAATGATCTTCCTGCCTCAGCCTCCTGAATAGCTGGGGCTACAGACATGCACCACCGCACTTGGCTTCCACATGATAATCTTACCCACATTTCAGATGTTTTTCTTTTCACCGTTTGCAGGTGGAGACCACACAATCACATATCCCATACTCCAAGCAATAGCAGCAAAGTAAGTCCCATGTGGCTTGGCCAAGCGTGGTTTCAGGACACCTCATGTGCTGCTGGGTGGCTTTGGGTGGCCGCTTCGGGCTCCCAGGTTATTAGGGGATGATTACAAATTCCCAGCTGAGTCCTTCAGCAGACCAAAATGAAGGCTGAGCTGCAGGTGTCTCTGTCAGTCACCAGCTGGAAGCCAAGGCCATGCACTAACACCCCTGCCCCCTCCACTGCCCCAGATCTCTCCTGGGCTGTGTGCTCAGCATTTTCATCGTGTGTGGGAAGAGGAGCGCTAGTGAAATCCACAACACCCAGGCTAGCTCCAGTTTCTCTTTGGCTTTAAAGGCTGAATACAAATTACAGACTGGCAGGACACACACAGTGTTTGTTTGTGTTTTTTGAGACACTCTCTGATTAGTCAGCCCAGGCTGGACTCAAGCTTGGAACCCTCCTGCCCCAGCCTCCTGAGTGCTGAGGTTACAGGCATGCACCAGCGTGCTCAGCTGGAGAAACCCTGTTTTCCCCTTCCCCACAGATTTTTCAGTAGTGGAGTCCACTTAGCTGGAGAAAGATAGGACTGAGGCTGTGGGTGACAGCTCCAGATTTCATTTTTGGGACGGGCATGTGGGTAGCATTCTGGTTGGACGTGGGTGGGTGACAGGTCTTATCCCAAAGCTGCACTCCTCCCACTGCTGGGGACTGTATTATCGTGATTATGTGCTGGGATGGCTGGCAGGCGCTGATGGAGAGGAAGTGGGTCAATGCTTGCTGGTGGAAGCTGGGTGCGGGGGCGTACATCTGCAATCCCGGCAGTCCAGAGGCTGAGGCAGGAGGGTTGCTGTGAGGTTAAGACCAGCCTGGGCTACATAGTGAGTTCAAGGCCAGCCTGAACTACATAGTAAGACCCTGTCTTAAAAAAGAAAAAGCAGACAAAACAAACTTGTTGCTGGAGCCAGGTGTGATGGCTGTTGCTTCCAGTGCCAGCACTCTGGGAGGCTGAGGCAAGACGATCCAAATTTGAGCCCAGCCTGGGCAACTTAGCAAGATCCTGTTTCAAAATAAAAAAAATAAGAAAAGGGGCTAGGGACACAGCTCCTCGTGAAGGCCCTGCATTCAGTCTCCTTGCGGGTGGGAGGGCACTTCCTGTGGGTGCCATAGTCGGAGCAAGGATGACTGATTGCTGCAGCACTGGCCAACCTCATCTCTGGGCCACCACCTCACTGTCACTGTGACTGTCCTCATTCCCTCTGCCCTTCTCTAAGTGAAGCAATTCAGGGTGGCAGCTAAAGCTCATGTTGGTTTTCTGCCTGGCTCCTCTGAGATACTAAGTGATTTGTAAGGCTGGTAGTTGAAGTCAGGTCTCCCACTGTGGCTATGAATGGTTGTTAAATTTCGGTGACCTGTGGTGGCTGTGCTCGTGCCCCACGGGGTCGCTTGGCCTCTGAGCTGCCTCGTCATCACCAGGCATGGCCCTGTGGGGCTGCTGCACGTGGACGCTCACACAGACACCACGGACAAGGCCCTGGGGGAGAAGCTGTATCACGGGACGACCTTCCGCCGCTGCATGGATGAGGGGCTCCTGGACTGCAAGCGGGTGGTACAGATTGGCATCCGAGGCTCTGCCGCCACCTTGGATCCCTACCGCTACAACCGGAGCCAGGTGTCAGACTGAATGCCCTTGTCCCCAAAGCGCCTTCCTTTAATTGCTGGCTGGTGGCCATGATGGGTTTGACGGGAACTTTACTAACCAGGTTTAGGTAGTTGGGACAGGAAGCCAGGGCTCCTGCTGGGCTGGGGAAGAGAGCCGAAAGCAAGCCTCCCCCTTGCAGTGGCTCCCTCGCGTTAGCAAAGCTTCTCCCTGGTCCCAGCTCACAGGTTAGCTTTGGCCCTGCTTCCTTAGCTCACCTGTGTGGTCAAGGGTCAGCGATGAAGGACACAGCAGAGGCTTGGTGTGGAGTGGGCCTTGACCTCCAGCTTCGGACTCCTTCCCAGGGCTTCCGGGTGGTACTGGCTGAAGACTGCTGGTTCAAGTCGCTGGTCCCTCTGATGGCCGAAGTCCGGCAGCAGATGGGAGGCAAACCCCTGTACATTAGCTTTGACATCGATGCCTTGGACCCTGCTTATGCGCCGGGGACAGGGACACCTGAGATTGCTGGTCTCACGCCGAGTCAGGTAAGGACGCTCCCCACTGGATCCCTGGGGTGGAGATACTTAGCACCTCACTTTCCTAGGACTTGTAGTGAGGCTTCAAGAGTTGGGATAGGATTTTATAAGCGGGGCGCCCAGGTTGAACGGCTCTCGGGGCTGACCTCAGGCTGGAATCCTGAGGCATTGGTGTGGGCGGGCATTTCACACCTTTGCTGGGATCTGAGCGCCCCTGTCATCAGCTCATGGGGATGATGCTGTAGTGGCCCCTGCCCCAGCTGTGAGCATTAAACCTTGGTGCTGGAAGTGTAGCTCAGCGGTAAAGCGCAGGCTTTGAATGCGTGGGTCCGGTGTTCAATTACCAGCACCCAAATAAAACCCATAAAAACACTCAATGTTCCTGCTGAGAGTTACGTTTGAAAAGCACACGCAGTGGGATTACCTCCCTACCAAGGCGACTCCCCAGCTCTGAGAAGGTGTGCTGAGCACAAGCATTGGGCGTGGAGTGGGCCGTGGTGATGGCTCGAAGTGAGCTGGGGCCAGGCAGTGCCTTTGGAGGGTCCCCCCGACCCCACTATTCCTGGAGCCACTGACAGTGCCAGGCACAGGAGCTGAGGATACTTCGAGGTGTGGTGAGAAATGAGAGGAAGGTGCTCCTGACCCCCTTCAGCCCTTGGCTGGTGTTTGGAAACACGAAGAGGTCTCTGCTTCTCACTCGCAGGATGGAAACCCTGTAGGCCTGGCAATGTGCTCCTGCCCCTTCCCCATCCTGACCCTGGGCCACCTTTGACTTCTCCCATCAGGGTGCCCTTGCCTGTCTTCCTGTCTCCCTGCAATGCTGTTCCTCTACCCATCTGCTTGTCTGCTCCTTTTCCACCCCGGGGAGGTCTTCCCCCAGCGCTCCAGGGTGTCACTCTTGACGCCTTTCGTCCATGGCCCTGAAGCCATCGGTTTGCAGTTGGGCTGTCTCCGTGTCACACGGTGACCCCCTCCACGGCAGGCACTGTGCAGTCCTTGCAGCTGGGTCAGCTGTGCTTCCAATTCCTGCTCCAAGGGTGGGCGTATGTTACAAGCAGCTTTTTTTTTTGTACGGGGAATCAAACTCAGGACTTTGCACTTGCCAAGCACATGCTGGTGACACTGAGCTATATCGTCATATCCCCAGCATAAATAAAATACTGCTCGTTGGTTTTTTTGTTTTTTTTTTGTACTGGGAATTGAACTCAGGACTGTATGCTTGCCAGCCAGGCGCTTATGCCGCTGGGCTGTATCCCCAGCTAGAAGCAGCTGTTGCTAGTGGTTGCATCTCACTGTGAAAGATCCACCCTGGACAACCTGGTTTTCTTCTTGGACAGGCTCTTGAGATCATCCGGGGCTGCCAGGGCCTGAGTGTGATGGGCTGTGACCTTGTGGAGGTTTCACCGCAGTATGATATTTCTGGTAAGTGAGTAGGCCGTTATCCCTGAGCAGCTGCGAGTTTAGATTGCATTAACCTAGTTACGAAGTTGAAGATGGGTAGGTCCCTTTAAATAACTTAGGTAACCTTCTGGGTATACATCCGACTGTGAAGAAAATAAACCTGTTATGGCACACCTTGCAAACAGGAAGGAGCCAATTACCTCTAACGAAGCCCCTGGGAAGTAGCCAGGTACTGTTGGTCTGTCAGTGGAAGAGAAAGAAGGCAGCCTGAGGCTTAGTGATAAAGGGGAATCATTCCATCCTCCTTTGGTATCTGAGTGAGAAGTGGATGTTCAGCTGGTCGTGGTGGTGCATGCTGATTATCTCAGTAATCTGGAGGTTGAGGCAAATTCCAGGGCAGCTTGGGCTACCAAACGAAGCCTTGCCTCAACAAACAGTGTATGTGTGTGTGTGTGTGTGTGATGTAGCTCAGTGGAAATGCCCCTGGGTTCAATATTCAGTGCTGAAAGAAAAAAACAAAAAAATCGTAAGAGCAGATGCTGGCTGTGTGCGGTGGCACACACCTGTAATCCCAGCACTTGGGAGGCTGAGGCAGGAGGATTGCTATGAGTTTGAGGCCAGCCTGGGCTGCACGGTGAACTCAAGGCCAGCCTGAACTACATAGTGAGATCCTATCTGGAAAAAAAACCCAAACAAACAGATGCCATCAAGTTTTTTGGAGGTACTGGGGTTTGAACCCAGGGCCTTCTCATTGAGCTATATCCGCAGCCCTTTTAAAGTTTTAGACAGGGTCTAAGTCACTAAATTGCCCAGGTTGGGTTTGAACTTGCAGTACTCTTGCCTTAGCAGGAGTGCTGGAATTACAGGTGTGCACCACAAAGCCCAGCTTGTCCCAGTGATTTTTAAAAATGTAGCCCAGGCTGGCCTTGAACCCATGGTGATCCTCCTGCTTCAGCCTCCCAAGTGCTGGGGTTACAGGCATGTGCCACTGTGCTCAGCTCTGTCCCAGCAATTTTAATTTAGAAACACAGAGTTAGGGCTATTAGCTTCAGAGATAGGTAATAAACATAATAAACAGAATTATTAGAGGTTTCCTGTGGTGATGGGGAATCTAAGTGGAAGCAAAAAAAAAGAATTTTCTTGTTTCCAGAGGAGGCTCAGAGGAGGCAGAACGGCAGGGACTCATGTGCATGGGTGGATGGGCAGCCCATAGAAAGCTCCTAGTTGGCGTCCGAGGGCAGAGGCTGGGGGTCCCAAGGCTCAGGTTCTGGGTGGGATGGGCAGTAGGTGTGTGGTGTTTGCTCATGCTAGCTTGGGTGTGCCTCCTCCACAGGAAACACGGCCCTCCTGGCGGCGAACCTGCTGTTTGAGATGCTGTGTGCTCTCCCCAAAGTGACAACCGCCTGAGTCTTCCAGAGACTGCCTCTCTGACCAGTTCTCCGGAACTTACAGGCCAGCAGCCTTGACTGCAAAAGAGTTTTATGCCCACAAAGCTTTCTGCTGAAAGTGTCACCGTGCCTGTGAAATAAACACATTCAGAACCCTACCCCAAACAGCCACCATTTCTGAGGAGCTCGAGTGGACTGGAAACCTTAAGCTCTGATACCACTTTTGAGGTTTTTTTTTTTTCCTTTGATGAAAGACAGTGAAGGATACAGGGGAAAGGGACGGAGGATTCACTCAAGGTTATCTAAAAATCGGAGAACTTATGGAACAAGACTGTGTGGATTTTCCATATTTGTATAGAATCTTCTTTTAAAATACAGCTCCTTTCCTAGGAGCGAAGGTAGGGGGTGTAGCTTGGTTTTAGGACCATTGTAAATGTACGTGAAAAGTAAGAGTGCCCCCAGGGTCCTCTGAACTAGACCACACTGGCTGGGCCCTTGAAATCCTTTTACTGCATTCCCTGCGAAACTCCGTTTTGCATTAGTTACTTTTTTGGTGCATGTATGTGGGATGCTGGGGATTGCGCTGAGGGCCTCTGAGCTACATCCCTGATCGTTTTTAATTTAAAAAGATTTTTCTTTTTTGTTTTGAGACAGGGTCTTGCTATGCATTTCAGGCTGGCCTTGAGCTCACTTTGTAGTTTAGGCTGGTCTCAAACTCTTGAGGATCCTCCTGCCTCAGCCTCCTGAGTACTGGAAATTGTTTTTTATTTTTTATTTTTTAAAAGACAGGGTCTTGGTAAATTGTTAAATGACCCAGGCTGGACTTGGGGTTGAACTTGTGAACCTTTTGCCACAGTCTTCCCAGAGTCCTGGGATTACTGGACAATTACTAGCACGTTGTCTATTCTTTAAGCTGAGGCACTCTCTATAACAGTTCCTGAGATTTGCAGTTAAACTATGCTGAGTTACAGGTAAGTTGTTTTATTGCTAATGTATCTGTGATCAAATCCTTATCTTGCAATGCAAGAGCTACCCCAGTCATCACACATTAAAATAGTTTATTTGTTTCCAGTCTGTGATAGTCTTAAAACAAATAACATCAGCTTCAGTGCCTGTTCACAATACAAGAAAACAAAACAGAAAAACAAAAATAACCCCAAACAAAAAAGCAAACAAAAAAACTTCTGAAAACAAAAAAAAAACCCAAAAAATCCCAAACATAAAAAGATACAATTTGCCAAATAAGTTATTTGTTCCAAAGAGTATCAAAAGTGCAAAATATTCACCTTCTTCTCTGATCTGTTTCTCAAGTATAATTATCTTTCTTGAACAGATTCAGCAGCTGCTACCCTGCGTTTGTTTTCTTGAAGGGGTGTCAGATATTTGACGTGAATTGAATTTCATCCTCAGAGATGATTTTGCATCAGATGTTTGTTTTGGTGATGGTGCAGATCAAACCCAGGGCCTCACACATGCAAGGCTCTACCACTGAGCTCCACTTCCCGCTCACACTGCAGCTTTCAAGGAATTCTATTTTATAGAATATGGCTGAGTGTTTGCTTGCAATTCCTACTTCCGAACAAAACAAATCATTTAAAGCACAGTCAGATTCCATTTCGTTGTTCCTTTTTTTTTTTTTGAGACAGAGTCTTGCTGCATAGCTCAGGCTGGCCTTGAACTTGCTCTGTAGCCCAGGATGGCCTTGAACTTGTAGCCACCCTTCTGCCTCAGCCTCCGGAGGCTGGCACTGCAAGCATGCACCACCATATCCAGCCTCATTTCTTTTTACATCGAGAAAACACTTATATCCTGATGGCAGCTGCAGATTGATGCACATGATAATAAATAAAAGGCTACAAATATGAAGAGTGTGAATGAGGAGATCGACCTCTATGAAAATTATGACCCAACTATGCAGGGTTGGGAGCCCAGGGCACTTTCTGGAAGGGGGGCCAGGCCTGCTCACTGCAATGTTGCCAAGTTGGGGCTGATAACCTCTGTGTTAGACAAACTGCGACCAGTACCTAAGCAATAAAAAGCAGCAGTTTGGAAATGGTTTTACAGTCTCCAGCACCAGACTTAGGCTAGTTTTCACCCACCTACCAAACACGATCCATGTCAGTATCAACCAGACACCTGCCTCTTAAAACGTGAGTGTTGATACTTGAAGACTTGGGTGTTGAAACCAAAATCAGATCCCACAGGATTACACACACCAGAACGGGGAACGGCAGCATTGCCTGAGCAGGCCAGTGGCTCATGTGTTTGACACAGAAGTGGACAAAATTATGGAAATAACATTCTGGAGGGAGGGGCTGCACATGGTCAAGGGCAAAGTTCACTAGAAAACAAAAGCGCCCTAGGGAGTGAGCCTGAGTATCTTCTTGGGGTATGTGTGTACCAGCCCTCAGACAGATCTGAAGGAGCATTTTTGGACTAAAACATCTGCCAGGAATGTTGTCAGTTCCATCACCATTTTCCTTCCTATTGCAAGCAGGAGGTACAGCTGTCTGTTGGTGCTTTTAACTATATAAATTTTTAAAAAGAGCGCGTCTGAGGAGTTGTTGGCTTTTAGATACCAAACCCAGGACTGACCTTTTTTTTTTTTTTTTTTGGTCTTTTTGAGACAGGGTCTCGCTGTGCAGTTCAGGCTGGCCTTGAGCTCACTTTGTAGCCTAGGCTGGTCTCAAACTCGCAACAATCCTCCTGCCTCAGCCTCCTGAGTGCTAGGATTACAGGCGTGCGCCACCATGCCTGGCAAAACCCAGGACTTTCATTATTATCCCAAGTTAAAAATAACCTACTATTGGACCAAACATTACTCCTATTAGCAACCTGGCCATTAAAAAACAAAACCAAACCCAAAAAACCCTAGAAAATAATTTTGAGGCCGGTATACCAAGGAGCCAATGAAACAAATTCTAACTGGTCCAGGTACTATTGATAAAGCACCCACAGTCAGCATCCATGTCTAAAGGATCATGTGGAAGAGACAGGCCTGGCAGTGAGCTCTTTATTTTTTAATAAAGCTATAAGACTCCATGAAAAGCCATAGGAATTCTCAGGCTCCAGTAATTCATTATGTACCGCTGCAGCTCAATGTTTAAATGGTCAAGGATCCAAGTGGCTTAGTTAAAAGCAATTATGATTCATGACATACTAACTTAGTCCATGTCCCCTCCCTGATTTTCACCCTTCATTTTATAAAAGGGCACTTGTTTTGACAGCAGAACAGACCACGCTTGGAAGCTGTCCCAACTTCCCTGGTGGTTTGGCCCTGAAAACAAAGAGAATGCCCGCTCCTGGCCAGCGTGACCCGGCTTGGGCCCAGGGTGCACACAGCCCTGATGACTGGCATGACCTTGACTCCAGGGAGCAGCGGGCACCATGGGAAAAGGGCGTGGTGAGGCCGAGACACAGGCGTTTAGGCCTGAAGTGGGAGGGGAGCCCCTGCAAAACGGGGCTCTAAGACAAGTGTCGGCTCACTGGTCAGACGAGGACTTGAAGGTGCAGTTCTTTTGGAGCAAGAATGTTCAAAATATGACTGCTGAGAAAGGTCAGGTTTTTGGACATAAAGAGGTGTCTGGGCGTTTGACTCGGAGACCATGGGATGAAGAGGTGCCGCCGCCTGACCACTGGCAGGCAGGAGTAACGCGTCTCCAGTTTAACTTCTACTAGCTTCGGAGCAGCTTACGTACGCCCAGAGAACAAGGTTATAATTATGGCTCCTAGGATCCTTACCCTAGCATGGACAGAGGCAGAAAGGCATCTGAAAACGTACAGGTCAACGGCCCAGAGTCACGACGGTGCTTCCTGTGGGGCGGATCCTTCCTGGGGCTGCGTGGCTCTGGCTTCCCTACCCCGTGCTTGGGAGGAAAACCAAACTCCTACGCAGAACCCCCACCCTCCCCGGTCCTTTCAAAACTGTCACTGGCAAACTGTCGTGGGGGATACCCCCAAATACACTTCTGGCCGTGTGCTCCTCCACGGCCGCTCGGGGAAGACGGCTAGGAGCGAGGCCCCTCCCGGGCCACTGGCTGTTCTGTGTGGAGTGCGGCGGGAGCAGCAGGCCCGGGGTGGGAGGGGGGTGGCCGCTGGTGACAGGCTCTGAGGTTCTGTCCCGCAGCACTCAGGGTGAGCCCTGTGCTTCTCCAACGAAAGGGACAGTCCGGTGGGAGGTGTGCACATGTGAGAGAGGTAAGAGGAAGAGGGGATGAGCGGTCTGTTTAAATAGTGCGGCATTCAGACAAGCACAGAAACAAAAAACCCAAACAAACAAACAAAAAGCCCAGAGGAAAAAGAAATATTTTGATCTTGGGACATCAGCCTGTGGTGTGGTTCACTCCCAGGACAGAGGAGACAGCCTTCCTGTCACTGTGCTGCAGGAGTGATCTAAAATCTACGCTCTGTTCATTGTGAGAGTTGAGTCCTAAAAATACCTGTTCTGGGGACCGGTTAAAAACCCCGAAGAGTTCACAGCTCTTTTGCAGACGCTCAGTCCAGCTCTGGCCACGACGGGATGTAGAACCTCTGTAAGGACCCTTCCAGCAGGCGCTCCATCCACAGCGACAGCTTGCTCAGCTTTCCTTTGATGGGCCTGGGCCCGGGGCCGCCTGAGGGCTTCCCCCGTGCCTCACTCGGGTGCAGAGAGGCATCCAGGTCACTGCAGGACCCCATGGCCTCTTCCTCCTCCACTGTTTTTTGGGGCTTGAAGAGGCAGAAGTACTTCTTATGGCCGTTCAGCGCCAGTACGTAGCCAGTGTAGTCTCGCTCCAGGAAATGCTTGTCGTACTGGTTTGGGATCAGGGCTGCGTCTTGGGCGAACTCCAGGAGGTATTCCAGCCACTCCCGGTGCTTGTCCAGGCTCAGGAAAGAGAAGTGCAGACAGCTGCTCCTGCCGAAGAACAGAGGGGGGCTCAGTGCTGCTGATGCAATGACCATAGGGCGCACAAGGTGACAGCAAAAGGCTTTGCAGCAGGCGGGGACTGAGCACAGACAGAAAGGATTTCTGTGGAGCCAGACGGCCTGGGTGGCAGCTGCATTGATGTACCCAGCTGTGTGCCTCCGGTGTCTGGCTTCCAGATAGCACCTGAGGGTTGTTCCCAGCCAGGGTTCTGACAGAGCTCAGGGAGTAACACAGAGGTCAAGCTCTTTTGTACACTAAAAGGACATGAAGGGCACAGGGGGAAAGAGGTCCCCATTGATGGCTCAGATGTCTGGGTTGGGAAGGACATGGCCAGCATCTTGTAGCAGGGATAAAGCCCTGCAAGGCCATGAAGAAAAGGACGCAACAGTCCTTCACCCAAAAGGACCCCAAAGTATGCGCTTTCTCTCCCTCTCCCTTTCTTGCACACAATGTGCGCACACGTGCGTGCACACACGTGCACGCGCACACACATACACACACACACTTACCCAGTGAACGTGTAGACCTCGAGAGCAAACTTCTGCAGCAGGACAGATCTGGTGGAGGTGGACAGGATGAGGACCACGTTCATGTGGCCCGGCCTCAGGCGGACCAGGTTGCTGGTGTACGTCACGTCTGTGAGCTCGGTGACCTCCACAAAGCCTTTTTTAGGAATCTTGCTGTGGAGAAACATGGAGGAGTGAAGAAAGCGTCAGAACAGGCGAATAGCACGACTTTCAGAAGGCACGAGTGCGACAAACCCTGGGCTCTAACAGGCTGCAGCGGGTGTTTACTGCTGACTGGCAGAGGCGGGACGGAAGCCCCCTGACTTGCAGCAACACCAGCCAACAGCAGCCTCCTGTCACTGCTTTTCAGCTGCTGCGGGAGCTGCCTTAGGACAGAGTGAAGGTGCCAAGGACCACTCCTTCTGCCCTGTCTCCGAGACCCCGACTGACCCGCCACATAGGAGTGGTGGAGAAGCGCTGCTTTGCTTCTGCGTCTCCCACCAATCCTGAGGGGCTTCCTGGCTGCATTACTACACCTGGGACTGAGGTACTAAAGCCACAGCTAGAAAAAATCCCTGTCCACACACCTACAGGGTCCTGTGGGTACAAGTCAGCAGGGGCCTCTCCCTGCCCAGGCTGAATGTTCCTTATCCGAAATGCTGGTGACTAGGAGTGGTTTTTGTTTTTTTTGTCTTCTTGAGACAGGGTCTTGCTATGCAGTTCAGGCTGGCCTTGGGCTCACTTTGTAGCCCAGGCTGGTCTTGGACTTGCAGTGATCCTCCTACCTCAGCCTCCCGAGTGCTGGGATTATAGGCATGCACCACCACGCCCGGCTTATCGTAATTTTTTTTTTGAGAATGGCTCTGTCTATGTAGTGCAGGCTGACCTTGAATTTATTTGTGTATACCAGGCTGGCCTTGAATTCACAGTGATTCTCCTGCCTCAGCCTCCCAAGTGCTGGGATTACAGGTGTGTACCACTGTGCCCAGCTGTAATCATTTTTGTATGAATAGTTTTGAGTTGTAAAACAAATCATCTGAGTGTCCATTGTTTCTTATGGGGAAATTCGCTTTGATATATAAGCAGTTTGGGTTACAAGCATATTCTTGGAACAAATTATGCTCGCAAACCAAAGTTTTACTGTGTTTCATATACATAATGAGGAACATTAGGAAACAGAACCCAAGCCTACACATGAAGCTCATTTATGGTTCATGTATACCTATGCATGTGGCCTGAAGGTATTTTTTCCTTCTTCTTTTTTGAGGGGGCAGGGGCAGGGGCAGGGGCAGGGGCAGGGGCAAGGTCTGCCTATGTAGTTCAGGTTGGCCTTGAATTTTGGTGATCCTCCTGCCTCAGCCTCCTATGTGCTAGAGTTATAGGCATGTGCCACCATGCCAGACTAGCCTGAAGATAATTCGCAGAGTAGATTTAGTGTACCTGCACTTTGGCTGTGACCGGTCCTATGCGATCAGGTGTGGAACTCTCTACTTAAGGCTTATGTTGGTGCAGTTTTAGATCCTGGAGCACCTGACGCTTTGGCTTTCCGAATTAGGGACGCTTAACCTGTGCTCAGCTCTTGTACTGGGGAGGTGAGGAGGAGCCCCTCTGCCCTCTGCTGACTGTATGTCCCACACCACCCTGGCAGCTGCGTGCTTGGGCTGGGGCAGAGGGCAGGTGAGCATGCAGTGGGTCAGAGAAACCTGCTGCTTTCTTTGGTGAAGCTCGGTTCAGTCTTTCCAGCCTTCTCGGGGACCTCTTCTTTATCTGGAGGGTGTGACTCTCGCTCATCATTGGAGTCACTAAAGAATGGAAAAAAAAAAAAAGAAGAGCTTTACCCCAAAGAAAGACTGTTTGGTTTTGAGACAGGGTCATTGCCCAGACTGCTTTTGACCTCCTGGCCTCAGGCGATCCTCTCTGTCTCAGCCTCCCAAGCAGCTGGAATACAGAGGTGGCCCCTGTGCCCATCTCCCCAGAAGGGGAACAAATAAACGATCGCGGTGACTTGGGGCGCGCCACGAGCAGGCCTGGGCGCCTACCTGAAAGCCTGGACGATGACGGTACCGAAGAGGATGAAGAGGGCAGAGAAGATCAGGGACAGCAGGGGCATCACTTCCCGCCTGGAAGCAAGCGCACAGCTGCGTTAGCTCCCGCTGCCGCTGGCTCCTCTCCAAGCAAAGGAGAAACAGCACCTCCCCGGCCAAGAGCTTCCACCCCGGTGAGCACTGCTGTATAAACAGGCTGCTTGGTGGGGGCTGGGGGCGGGCTTGTTTGCCTGGTGCTCTGACTCACAGGCGGCTCGCTCTGAGAGTCTCGCCTCGCGCCTCCTCGCGCCTCGGAGTGTAACGGGCTGCACTGAGCACATCTGGCAGCAGTGAGGCGGTAACAAGGGTAACGGAGGTCTTAGGCTGCAACACAAGAGGGTTTTCTGCCGCTGAGGTATCAGCAACTAACGTGTCTGTGGAATGATTTCAATTTTATTAATTTTTTTGGGGGGGCAGAAGGGTGGAGCAGGGGGCGGGAAATCAGCCTTTCAGGACTCCTTCCAGGACTTTGCTTAGCCACTAACACCCACCAAGGGCCTACAGATTCCGGGTGCCACGCCGGGGGCCCAGAGGTACAAGCATGAGCACGAGGACTGGGAAGTGTCCCCTTTGGCCGGTTCACCGATTCCTCTATGCACCTGCACCCAGGCCTTCCTGTGCGTGGACCCTGGGCGGGGCACAGGGCTCCAGTGAAGTGGCTGGCGGTTCCCGCTCTGCTGTGGGGACGGGTGGCCAGGGCAGTCCCTTCCCAGCCAGCGGGAAGGGGGAGTTGGCAAATAGAAAAAATGTGGGGGTACTGAATGGAGGGAGAGGGGAGCAGCTGTGGGAAAGGTCTACACGGCATGCACAAGAGGATGGACTCTTTCCAAGAGACACACGGTAATGCTGGTACCCGCTGAGAAAGACCCCGCGCTCCCGGCAGGCGCCTACCAGTTGTTGTGAAGCATGGTCTCCCAGAAGTCAGTGAGGTACTCGGAGGCTGAGTACAGCCATCGCAGGAGAAAGACCTGTGGAGAGACACGGGGTCAGGACCAGGCCAGAGGGGATCTCCACCCCTGACACACAGCGGCTGTGGGTCTCTGCTCCCAGAGACACTGTGGCTGGCTCAGGGAGCCCGTGGGCTTGGCCAAGGGCCTCGTGGGCAGTGCTCACAGGGGCAAGCTCATCCATCAGGTCGGGCAGCACGGCCTCGGACACCAGGAGGCCCGGGTCCTTCCGCAGCTGGTCAAGGACGCCCAGGAGGATGAACCTATCGCTCTCGCTGCCAGTCCAGGGGGCCTCCAGGGTCCGGTACACCACCCTGCCTGCCGTGTTGCGCCTTTCTAGGACGGACACCTGGGGACAGGGGAGAAAGCCGTTAGCAGCTGTTCTGTCTCCAGGGATGAGGGACGAAGGGTCTCATGCAGTCAATGGTAAACACCAGCACAAATATCTGAAGAGTCTAAAATACTGGTAAGGGACTGCAATCCTCTTGACAAAAGGAATTATTATTTTACGGTGCTGGGGATGGAACCCAGGGCCTCATGCAAACTAGGCCAGGCACTCAACCACTGAGCTACATCCCCAACCCGCTGAAGTTTTATTTTGAGACAGGGTCTCACTGGGCTTGCCATTGGGATTGGGTGCTATTGCTTTGGCCCCACGAGTTACTGGTTTTACCAGTGTGTACCACTGTCCCTGGCACGCATGTATTCATCCATCCATTCATGAGACGGACTCATTGTGATGCCCAAGTTGGCCTTGAACTCCTAGGTTCAGCAGTCCTCCTGGCTCAGCCTTCCAAACAGAATTTTTTTTTTTTTTTTTGGAGAAAGAAAGTGCAGCCTGGCCTTCAACTCACTATGTAGCCCAGGCTGGCCTCAGACATGCAGCAATCCTCCTGCCTCAGCCTCCCATGTACTGGGATTACAGGTGTGTGCCACCATGCCTGGCTCAAAATGAATTGATTTTATGGTGACTTTTTTTTTTTAAATGCACCTCATTCTATAATCTCTGACTTAAAATTACAAAATTATAATAAAGCTTTGGTTTTTGGAGAGATTTTCCATGATGACCAAGCTTTGACAAAATCAAAGCTGAGCTTTCTTATCTTTTCTGTCCTGGGGATGGAACCCAGGGCGTCACTATGCTGTGCAAGTGCGGTGCTACTGAACTGCATCCCCGGTCCCAGCAGGATCAGAGAGAACCCGGAGCTCACCGCTAATTTCCCTTGAAACGCCTCGCTGTGTGGTAGTAGGGTGCTGGCGAACTCCTGCTGCCGGCTGCTATAGACATGCGTGAACCTCACCGTGTCCTGTGTGTTGGCCAGGGCAAAGGACAGGAAGGCCTGGAAGGGCTTGCTCAGCTTGGCAGCCTCGGGAGTCAGTAAGACCACGCAGTACCTGCACAAGACCGAGAGGAGATTCTGTAACCAACCCAGGCGGGACCAGAGCCTGCTATGGCCAGCAAGGAGGAGAGGAGGGCACCACTGGCTTACAGGGCTGTGTATGTCTGCATGATAAAAGCTGCCGTGTCTGAGGAGGTAGGACTTTCGAGTCACTCATTAATGACCTTCCCCTTTCCAGACTGGTGACGTTTTCCCCAGGCAAACTCCTCCGTGACACCTGGGAGCTGGGCGCTGAGTCCCTGCTGCAGAAGGGGCTCTTATCGGCCCTCTGTCTGAGGCACTTGTCCTCAAGCCCACTGCTGAGCACTAACTGAATGTGTGAAAGGCGACGTTCTCGCCCTTGTGCAGCTTCTGTTCCCATGGGGATGACAAACAACAAAAAGCTACAGTGAAACAGGTAACTGCAAGTGCTATGAGCAGAAGAAAAGACGGGGCAGGAAGGCCAGTGTGGGGTGGAAGTCATGTGCCGCCCGGCAGGCTGGTCAGGGAAACGTCACCTGAGAGGGTGGCACTGGAGCAGAGACCTGAGTGAAGTGCACCAGCAGAGGAAACGGGGTCAGGGCACCCCAGGCACCGTGAACTGCCAATGTGAAAGTGGGACGGAGAGCAGCTGACCCGCCTGCATGGTAAAGACCGCGGCTGGTGTGGGGACGCTGACTGGCAGCAGGCGTGGAAAGGGGGTGGCGAGACCGGCCCAAAGCTGCTGTGGTGTCTCCCTAGGAGACAGCAGTGGCCTGGTCTAGGGTGGCACTGGTAGAAAAGGGAGACATGGGTGGATTTGGAATATTATTTGAGGTATAGTATTTGTGTAAACAAAAATGTTTCTCACCTAGGTTTTTTTTTTTTTTTTTTTAATGTTTTGAGACAGTGTCTCGCTATGTAGTTCAGGTTGGTCTTAAAACTCACTATGTAGCCCAGGCTGGTCTTAGACTCATGGCAATCCTCCTGCCTCAGCCTTCTGAGTGCTGGGATTACAGATGTGTGCCACCGTGCCCAGCTAGGATCTTCTTTTAACCTAATGAGAGTCAGGTCTCTTTTCCCAAGTGCTGGGATCACAGGAGTACACCACCACCCCTGGCTGAAAGTCTGCCTTTCTTTCTGGACAGCTTGTTCTTTCTTATATTGTAAAAAGTGACTGGAAAAGTCTGGAAACAGGGAAGTTATTTTAAATATACTTAACAATATTTTCAAGTAATATCAATATATTTTCCTTCCCAATCCAGAGTATCTTTTACAGACAAAATGGGCCTAAATTGAAAGCTACTGACTATGAATCTGAATATGAATGATTTCCTTGACTTCTCAAACTTGTTAGCAATTGTACAGTAACCCTTCATAGGCTTTAAGGAGTAAGTGAGCCGTGCCTTCCCGTTAACCAGCTGATAATGGCTTTAGCGTCTGGGCACCTGCCCACCACGGCTGCATAATCACTGTCCTGCCCCCTCGCAGTGCTCTGTGGGGACAGCAACTCTCTCCCACTCCAGCGTCACTCAAGTGACCCGGGCTCCCTGACACCACTGAGTCTCTTCATCGCTTAGGCCTCCGCTCAGTGTCACAGCTTAGGGGTCCCTGACCTCATGGCCAGGCTGGTCCTCAGGTTCCCAGGACCACCCCGCCCCACCATCACCCCAGGCGTCAGTCAGTACGTCAGAACCAGGTGCCGTCCCTGTGATCTTTAACCACGCCCTGGTCAGAGGCATCAGGCCTGTCCTCTGCTATTACAAGCAGAGGCAACTCTTGCATCCTTACTTCCTCTGGCGGTGAGACCGCTTCACAGGGCAGAGTTCGTGGAACAGCTTCTGGCTGGTGAGCCTGGCCGCCAGCAGGTACTTGTTCTGCGTGATAAAGTTGTCCACCACCTGCTTCTTCAGACCTCGAGCCTGCACACAAACCGAGAAGCGGCTGCTTGTGACTCAGTTTTCTCACTGCAAATGGGTTTTATTCACAAGCCAATAAAAATGTGGTAGCCCTGGCTCTAAACCCTCAGCCAGGTCAGACGGGGCCCTTGGAGCAAATGAACACGCAGTGCTGAAGACAGAGCTATTTAGGGCCAGAGGAGGAGGCAAGCTACATACAGAAGCTACTGGGGGTTTCTGTCTGCCACACTGTGCCAGCAGATTGGAAGAGTCAGGTCAATCACTGTGAATCTTAGGCAAATACATTTCCATTCATGGTCTGTCGCCAACTTGACAATTACAAAGAAACTCTAAAGGAACAAGTACTCCTAGGTATAAAAGACAGACTACAAAACTGTCTGACATTTGTTCTACTAATAGTACTTTATAAGATACAGATACCAGGTTCTCCAACCACACTGTAGTTAATCTAGAGTTTAATGTAAAATGTAAAACCGAGGTTGGGCATGGTGATGCACTCTTGTAATCCCAGCACTTGGGGGGCTGAGGCAGGAAGATCACTGTGAGTTCGAGGACCACCTGGGCTACAAAGTGAGTTCAAGGCCAGCCTGAACTGCATAGTGAAACCCTGTGTCCAAGAGGAAAAAAACCCCCCAAAAACAAAAACCCTGACACGCAATGTTTAGAAATTTAAAAATATACTCTGATAAGCAACTGATCTAGGAACAAAGTCTATCCTATATTAGAAAATATTTTGAACTTAAATGATTAATGGAAACACTACTTATCAAAATTTTGGGCCACAAAGTAGCACACCCTTGAGGGTGATCTTAGAACTTGTAACGTTGAGCTGGGTGCACTAGTGTGCATCTGCTGTCTCAGCTACTTGGGAAGCTGAGGCAGAAAGGTCACTTGAGGCCAGGAGTTCAAAGCTAAGGCAGGGACCTAGTCTCAAAACCCAAACCAAACCAAAACCAGAACCAACCAACCAAGAAACAAACCCAAACCAGCTCAGTGCTGGAGTGCTTGAACGCTTTCTTAGCATTTGGAAAGGTCAAGTCTAAGCCCCATTTTCTATACCATACATGGTTAAAATCTTTCAGTCAACAAGGACTAAAGGAATTAGCTGAGCATGGTGCTGCACATCTGTAATCCCAGCATTCCGGGAGATGGAGGCAAGAGGGTTGCAAGTTCAAGTCCAACTGAGGAGATCCTGTCTTAAGACAATAAGAGAGGGCTGAGGATGTAGCGTGGTGGCACAAGCACAAGGTCTCGAGTTCGATTCCTGGTACCAAAAACGAAAATGAAAACCAGTAAGTGGGCCAGGGCTGCAGCTCAGGGGGAAGGCTCTGGGTCCCATCTCCAGTACTGGGGAAAAATAAACATAAAACCAAAAGTGTGGACAAGGGATAAAAGCAACGTCTATAATTGGATAAGAGCATCCGGGGAACCACTGCAGGCCCCCTCATCGCTGAGATTAGAAACAAGGGTGACCCTGTCACTTCCTTCCACTGTACCTCGGAGCTCAGCGACTGGCCCCAAAACAAAATAACGCGAGGGCTGGAAGCAGCAGCAGCAGAACTGTCACTGTTCTCAGGTGAAGGGACTGTGAGCCTCGCGTATCGGTAAGACTGCTGGATGACACAGGGTCAGTATTTAAAAATCAACTGTATCACTTTTACCTGCAAACAGAAAATATAACAAAGAAGATATTCTTTCAACAGTATGAAAAAATGAAGCAGGCTGGGGATGTTGCTCAGGGGCACAGCACCTGCCTGGTAACCACAAGGTCTTGAGTTCAATTCCCAATACCCAAAAAAAAAAAGAAAAAGAACAAAAGATGCATGTAGCAAGTTGAAGCAAAAGCACTGTCTTTAAAGGAAATGACAATCCTTTATAAAGACCTAAGCAATGGAACAGACGCATCACATTCCTAGGCTGGAGGTTGGACTGTATAACGACATCTACTGAGCCTCAAAAAGACAAAAACAAAACAAAAATTCAAAACCCGATCAGTACAAATCCCCCAAACTCATTTAAAGAACTCATTCAAAGCCATTAAAATACCAGCTGGGTTCCCCTTTGTTTTGATGTACCTTGGCCGTATTCAAAATATACACAAAACATACAAAGGACCCAAACTAGCCAAGATACTTTTGAAAGGCACAAACAAGACAAAAAACAAACCTCCCCCAAAAGCCAAAACACAAAATGAGGGATCTGACTATTGGAAATCAAGACTGTTGGCAAATGATTTAAAGACCCAAACATAAGAGTCAAAGCTATAGAGTGTCTGGAGGCTCTCAGAAGAGTATCTTCCAGACCTTGCTGGAGGGGATATTTGCCTTACGCAGAAACAAACAAGGCCCAGTCATAAAGAGAACAGTCCATACAGCTGATTATATCAAAAGTAAAGTTACATTTATTAAAAGATACCAACTACTAGAATATAGTCATGCTGAGCAGGGAGGTGTAAACCTGTGATCCCAGCACTCTGGGAGGCTGAGGCAGGAGGATCCTGTTTGGAGGCCAGCCTGAGCAACTTAGTGACTTAGTGAGACTCTGTCTTAAAACAAAAAAATACAAAGGGCTGAGGATGGGTGTAGTGCTATACACCTGCAATCCCAGCACTCAGGAAGCTAAGGCAGGAGGATCCCTGTGATTTTGAGGCCAGCCTGGGCTACATAGTGAGTTCAAGGCAGCCTGAATTATATAGACCTTGTCTCAAAAAAAAAAAAAAGAAGGCTGCGAATATAGCTCAGTGTGACAGCCCTGGGTTCAATCTCCAGTGCCATAAAACAAAACAGAATAAAACAAATATCTGGCCCCAACACAGCCCCAGCATTGTTATTCAAAGAGTCAGAAACTGGGAAAAGACAAAACAAAACAACCAGCCCAGGGACTGCTGACAATAGGACACACAAATGCGCTGCAGTCTATTCACATCATGCAACTTGAACAGTGCAAGTGGACAATTACTAAGCTGCACCTAAGAACATGTAGGACTCTTACAACTCAAGCTGAGAAAAGCCAGACACAGATGCACACCGCAGGAGCCCTCTGCACGACACACAAGCGGGCAAAACACGCGTCAGAGAGCAGGTTCTGTGGGCCCCTGGGAGGGGGGCGTGGCTGAGGGCCCCAGAGAAGACGGGTGATGGTTCTGGACTGAGTGGAGCTGACACGGGTGTGCCTTGTGGGAGAAGTCACTGAGCTGATATGTACATCCTTGTACACGTGTGTGCGTGTAAAGGGTTAAAAATAATTTAAAAAGGAAAAACCCTCCAAATACCACCAAGGTAACTCACAGAATTGGTGAAGCTATTTGACATGCACATAATCAAAAGACTAGGGAAAACCCCCTGAAAGATGAGAAGATATGTACAACTGCTACAAATCAGGGACAGAGACAGACGGAGAATGAGTAAAAATCGTGACAGGCAGGCACGTCGCCAAGAAGAAACCTCAAGGCTCACACACGAGAAGACCCCGCGATTCCTCAGAATTGAGGACAACACAGCAGAATCACAGGGTGGCACCCACACACCACTATTCAACTTAGAAAAAGTACACTGGCCTGCGTGGAACTCACACCCAGCTGGGGAAGTGTAGCAGCTCCCACGGTCTTAGAAAACCCTACTACCCAGAGGAGTGGGAAATTTCACCTCCCGGGAACCAGCAAGATCCCTCTAGACAGACCCACAGGAGCAGCTCTCAGACTGCTTAATTTCAGGACATTTTTATGCTCTCAGAAATACTGAAGATTAGCTGGGCATGGTGGTGCATGTCTGTCACCCCAGTACTCGGGAGGCTGAGGCAGGAGGATCACTGTGAGTGCAAGGCCAGCCTGAGCTCCAAAGTGAGCTCAAGGCCTTCCTGAACTGCACAGCAAGACCTTGTCTCAAAAAGATTAAAAAAATAAAGAAATACTGAAGATCCCAAAGTGTTTGATTATTCATTCCTTCCTTCATTTATTTATTTATTTATTTATTTTTGCGGTACTGGGGATCGAACTCAGGACCCTGTGGTTGCTCGGCAAGCACTTATTCCACTGAGCTATATCCCCAGCCCCTCCTTCATTCATTTAGAGATGCAGGTCTTGCCATAGTGCCCAGGCTGGCTTCTAATCCCTGGGCTCAAGCAATTCTCCTGCCTCTGCCTCCTGAGTAGCTGGGACTGCATGAACCACCGTGCCCAGTTCCTATGTGAGTTTTATTACTGATGTTTATTAACTGACTTAGAAATCAAAAAGCAAAACTGTACATGTTAACATAAATGACACATTTTTAAAGAAAAATATCGGGCTGGGATGAGCTCAGTGGTAAAGCACATGCCCAGAATGGGTGACTGCCTGGGTTCGATCCCCAGCACCACAAACAGAACAAAACACTCCAATATTTTCTACTATCAAAATCTTCAGTATGAATAGTACTACTCTACATTTATCGTATCATGTGAGAGTCAGTTTGGTTTTTTGTACTGGGAATCGAATGCAGGACCTTGTGCTTACCAGGCAGGCACTGTGCTGCTGAGCTACATCCCCGGCCTCTTTCACATTTATTTTATCCACTTTCCCCTGCTGGGTTACCTGCCCTCTTCAAGTTCTTGATTTGTAGCCGTTGATTATATGTTCTCATCTTTGTTTTTTCCCCCTGAGGTTTTGTTTATGTGTATGGTGCATATCTTCACCAATTCTGTGGACTATCTTTGCACTATTTTAATCTTATTATTATTACTATTATTGTTATTATTATTGTTGTTGTTTTGAGATAGAGTCTTGCTTTAGTTCAGGTTGGCCTTGAACTATGTAGCTCAGGCTGCTCTTGAACTCACAGTGATCCTCCTGCCTCAGCCTGCTGAGTGCTGGGATTACAGGTGTGCACCACCCTACCTGGCTGCATTGTTTTTATTGTACCCATTTTAAAAATTATTTATTGACACAGACCACAGCTTTAGAAGGTGTACACACTTCCTTAATGTCCAGTTTCATGGTGAAGGTAGATGGGGCCTCCTATTTCAGCTGGGACCTCTGTTAGTAGTTTTGGGTTGCTGTTGAGATAGGGTCTCACCATGCAGCTCAGGCAGGACTTGAACTCATGGCTATCATCACTGCCTGACACACTGCAGGTATGGTGTACCACCACGCCTGGCGAGGGTTACTTTTGAAAAACGTTTGTAAAGTTATTTGAATCTCTTCTCAGAATCCTGTGTTGATCTTGATTAGAAAGAACTCTGTAGCAATTCAAGGTACTGATACGTTTATATTTGTTAAAAATGCTTCCTCAGCTGATTTTAAAATTTAAAGTATTTTCTTGAGGGCTAATACTTAAACAACGTGACTGGAGTAAGAGCTGCCTGAGGGTGGGTGTGGGGGGGCGGTACACACCTGCAAGCCCAGTACTGAGGCAGGAGGATCACAAGTTTGAGTCTAGCCTGAGCAATTTAGTAAGATCCTATTTCTGAGAGAGAGAGACAGACAGACAGAGACACAGAAAGGTGTGCCCAAGAAGGGGAACGGACTGTGAAGATGGTAATAGCTGAAAGGACCACTAGGAAGTAGGGCCAAGCTGGCAGGCGTAGGCCAGTGTGGCGCGTGCCTTGAAGGGTCTGCTTTTCCTTGGGCTGGAGCTCTCTCTCTCTACCTCCCTGTCTGTCTGTCTGTGTCCTGGCTGCTGTGAGTTGATCAGCTCTTCTCAGCCTGGCCCCTGCCACAGGCATAGAGCCACGGAGCCAGGAGATCATGGACTGGAACCCTGGAACCTGTGAGCCCAGCTAAACCCTCCTCCTCCAGGCTGACCGGCATCTGGTCAGAGCAACAGCAAGCTGCACAAATGTAAACCACACGGTCAAATTATGAAGATTGTCCTGTGAGTGTTGGGAGTCCTCCCCACTTGAAGATCCATAATGTTCTCTCAGTTAGTTTGAAGATTTTTCTCATTCCTTTGTATTGTTTTACATTTAATTTTCAACACATACTTGCAATTCACTTTGGAAAAAGATAATTTCTCCTTCTTTGCTTTCTTTTTCTGTCTTTTTGTGCCTCCCTCCCTGCCCTTCCCTTGTTCTTTCTTCCTTCCTTGTCTCATTTTCCCTCTTTCTTTCCTTCCCTCCCTTTCTTTTTGATGGACTCCTGCTGTCCACCCAGGCTCGCTGCCTCTGAACTCCTGAACACAAATGATTTTCCTGCTCCCACTTCCCAAGTCACGAGACCACTGGCATGTGCTACTGCACCCAGTTTAGATTATTAATTTTTCCATCAGGAGCACTTAATAAAATACTTTTCAAGCAAAGCACTGTCAAGTCAGATTAAAAAAACAAAAAACAAAAAACAAATCTTATTTAAAAATTTTCTACATCAGCAGAGGAAGTGGAAAACGGTTTCTCCTCCCTGGCTCTACCTGCCTTCGCTGCTGCTCACACGAAGGCAGCGTGGGCCTGCCCACGTACCTGCAGCGTGTCCGCAGGCTTGTCGATGTGCTCCTTGAAGACCAGGATGGTGGACACGTACACATTGATGTTGAACCGCCTCGTCACCTCCTCCACCCCTCTCATCCCGACAGGGACGTAGCCGAATGACAGGTAGTCTCTGTACGCAAATGCAGTCAACTGTGAGGGCAGAAGAGAGAGAAAGAGTGAAGCGGAGAGCACAGCTCCTAAGTAACAGAGCCAGGGACCTGCCTCACTCAGCTTAGCCAGCGCCACCTTTGCTCACTTCTACACTTCCGGGAGTTCTATGGTGGTCCTTGCACAAGAACTGTACCAATAAAGGCAAACACAACCAATTCTTCTTTTCTTTGTCTTTTTTCTGAGACAGGGTCTCGCTATGCAGTTCAGGCTGGCTTTAAGCTCACTTTGTAGCCCAGGCTGGTCTCAAACTCGCAACGATCCTCCTGCCTCAGCCTCCTGAGTGCTGGGAACACAGGCATGTGCCACTATGCCCAGCCAATTCATTTTTCAAATGTAAAATAACTATCGCACTAAGATTGGTCCTAGGTGTGAGGCATGGACTGTTTGCGGAATTATGCCAGCTGGCTGTGACTGTGCCAGTGTCTGGGACCATTCTTTCCCAATGTCAGGTGACACTGACGGTGAGAGGCATGCGGGGCCTGCAGTGCAGAGGTGGTCAGTAGGGCAGGTGCCGAGGTGGATGGGCCTCAGGGGCACCGTGTGATTGCTGCGCTGGGTGGGACTTTGTGGGTTACACAGCCTCCTATGCCTTTGCATCTCAGTCTATGAAATATCGGTGGCACCCGTCACTGGGTCCTTCCTAAGCCTCTCACACTGTGTACACAAGCAGCATTAGCACAGCAACCAGGAGCAGCACGTGCTCAGTGGGAGGTGGCGAAGACAAATTTCAGGTTTCCAAACATTTCTCATGTGAGCAACAATTATGGGCTGAGCATCCCTTCCTGGAAATGCTTGGCACGGGAAGTGGTTTGGATTTTTTTTCTGTTCTGGAGCATTAGCGTACAAGATGCACAGTGGGAGGACCCGAGGATGCAAGGAAATCTAAATACAAAACTCATCTGCTTCATACACATGAGCACAGCCTGATGTAATTTATACAAGTGCCTGCACTTCCCTGAGACCCACCACACAGGGCCTGACGTGGAATTTCTCTGTCTCTGTCTCTGTCTCTCTCTCTCTCATGTTGGTGCTCACGAAGTTTCAGACTTTGTAACATTTCAGATTTTGGATGAACGGACAGGGAGGCTCTACCTGGACTTCCAGTAAGGACAAACAAACTACTGTTTGCGACCCAGAGGTTACTCTCCACCCCGAGTGTGAGCGCCCTGTCAGCACACGGGTACCTTATAGAGCAGCGGCACAGAGGGTCCCTGGTCAAAGAGAAGGACATGAGGCTTATTTTCTTGCTGCCAGCTGGAGAGGAATCGGATGTAGTTTTTATTTGTAACCTTAAATTGAAAACAGAATGTTAGAGTCAACAGTTAATGCTTTACAACTGTATTATACTCCAGTCAGGAGATAAATCAAATATGTGCAAAAGATTATTTGCAAAAAATTTAAAAATACAAGTTGGGTATGGTGGTGCACGCCTATAATCCCAGCACTCTGGAGGCTGAGGCAGGAGGATCACTTTTGAGTGTGAGGCCTGGGCTACACAGTAAGTAGTTCAAGACCAACCTGAACTACACAGTGAGATACTGTCTCAAAAAATGAAAAATAAAAACAAACACAACCCCCTCCAAAGACAACTAATGCTTTTGATCGAAGCTATTGAAAGCATAAATAAAGAGCAAAATGAAAAGATAGATACTAGGAAACAGGGAGATAGATCTTTTGCAAATAAAAGGGGGATCAAGAGATGGGGGGCAAGGATGGAACAAGAGGGGGAGTAAAAAAGTTAAGATGTGTCATATGCACATACCAACTCTCTATGACAAGTGTGATCACTATGTGCTAACAGAAAGTTTAAAAGGGAATGGAAAGAGATTTGGTATTTTCATTTGCTGCAACTCTTATAGACTGAAATAATTCTTAAACAATTACTGACCCTTTGACAAAAGTTGAGCTTTTAAGTTGGGTGTGGTGGCACACGCCTGTAATCCCAGCACTTGGGAGGCTGAAGCAGGAGGATCATTGCGAGTTTGAGACTGGCCTGGGCTACAAAGTGAGCTCAAGGCCAGTCTGAACTTCATCGCAAAGTCTCAAAAAGATTTTAAAAACTCCAAATAAACCCCCAAAAAACAAAAGTTGAGCTTTTAAAGTGGGTTCTTGCTAATTACAGAATACACCTCGAGTGTGTGTGCACATTCATTCTACCAGCAGCCTGCAGAGTATATTTCTTCATCTCCTAACCTGCAGCAGAGCACAACACTTGCCCTTTTTCCTTGGTCCAGTGCTGGAGACTGAGCCCAGGTCTGGCCCACGACACCACTCTTCCTGTGAGCCATACCGCCAGCCTGACACTGGCCATTTTTAAATGGTGCACAGTAAAATAAAGTGGCCTATCCCACCTGTACATTATAAACTTTCATTCATTACCATCTAGATTGTTACTTTTAATCTCTTAAAATCTCCCAGAATTGAAAACATACCACAATGATGTATGTGCACCCATGTTCATAGCAATGCAATTTGTCATAGCTAAATCTTGGAAACAACCCAGATGCCCATCAGCTGAAGAATGGATAAAAAAGATGTAGTATTTTTATACAATAGAGTATTACTCAGCTGTACAGAAAGATTCACTCAAGGCTTTTATAGGTAAATGGATACAGAATACACCTTGAGTGTGTGTGCACATTCATTCTAACACCAGGTCTGCAGGGCGTACTTCTTTATCTCTGAGACCCATCCTGAACATGGTTGCCAGTGTGGCCTGCTGGCGACGCATAGTTAGAGTCAGAGCAGGGGAGTGAAACAGATTTGGACTTTTGATGCATTGCTCCAGATGCAGTATAGAGAGAAACTTTGTTAAACTACTATGAAAAGTTTCTAGCTGATGTTTTTAATTTGTTCTCTCAGGAATTTTTTTTTAAGAAAATAAAAATATAGGATTTTAAAACAAGCTGATACGAAAATAACAATGGTTATTATATTGCATAGAGTTATCTTCAAACCAGTTGCTCAGATTATAAGATGCGGGCATGCAAACTGATCAGACAATCTAAGCACTAACTGTCCCTTTCAGCGAACTCATCTCCAGTTCCTTCCAACTGGAGACCATATTCGTAAGTGAAATAAGTCAGACTCACATGTGTAAACATCGTATTGTCTCCCTAGTGTAAGAACCTGAAAGAGTAAATAAGATCCAAAAGGTACAACAGATACTGTGAAAGGGAAAGACACTGCTCAAAAGGGAAGAACAACTGGGATGGGGGAAAGGAGAAAAGAAGGAAGGGAAATACGCACTCTCCTGCTCTGACTCCTCTAACACTGCGTCGCCAGCAGGCCCCGGGCCCAATTCTTTACCGGTCTCAGAGGTGTTCTGAGGCCCCACCAGGGAGAGCTCCAGCCTCACCCAGTCCTGCTCACCAGCGACTTTCCCACACAAGAGGGAGCTTTGCTGGCCAGCAGTGCCCGCCCCCCTTTTCTCTCCTCATCCAGAGAAACAGTACGAGGCTCATTTCTGCCTGATGCCTCCTCCAGGCTCCAAGGCATTGGATGGAAGTAACCACCCAGCAGCCCGGAAGCTGCCTGTAGAGTCCTCCACATGGAGGTGTTCTGCGCCTGGTACACGACGGGTGTTTTGCAAAGGTTAGAGGACCTGTCACAACAACTGTCATTTTAGAAGTGCGTGGTGTTCTCTGACCTTTCAGCTAGCTCCAACATTTCTTCAATGAATAATGATCTTTTTTTTTTTTTTTTTTGCGGTACTGGGGATCGAACTCAGGACCCTGT
>PVLD010022784.1:0-28659 GCA_004027595.1 Dinomys branickii | reverse complement strand
TTAAAAAAAAAAAAAAAAACAAAGATATGGGGGCAAGGAGAAGGGAACACATGAGATGAGAGCAGGTTGAGTAAGACTGAGAAGCACACTGTACCCCTCTCCCACGTCTGCGCCTGACATTTAATTTAGGGTGAAATGACTACTTCATTTAAAAAAAAAAAAAAACAAGATCCATCATGGATTAAGTTTTTAAAAATACATCCGTTACAATTTTTTAAAACATTTTTTAAAATTGTAACTAGTCATCATTAACCTATTCCATAAGTTAAAAACACAAGATTGAGAATTTTGGCAGCTAAATCCAGCTTCAAAAGAATTAGAAATTTTATGACTGATAAAATACAATGAAATGAAATTAAGAACTCAGTAAATGGATTGTTAATTTTAGATCAAAGATGGGAATTCTGTTTCTGTCCATGGCCAAGGGAATTTCATAAATCATACCACCTAATTTTCAGATAATATCTCTAAACTCTAAAGAAATGATTTTTAAAAAAAAAGTAAGGTAAGAGAAAGAAAAGTACCTGCAGCCCTGGTAGAGGGACCAAAAGCAGCCGGCATCTCAGGAGAGGGGTGTCAACCTTGCAGAAAAACATGGGCAGTAAGTGGTCCCTCCGCATTTTATAATTTCTACCTGGGGAAGGGCACCAACCCAAGCCTGGGGGGGGAGGACTCCAAGAGAAAACCTGCCATCTTTTGTGTAAGGAGCCAGAGCACAGAATTGAGAGCCCCCACAGAGGGCATGAAATGAGGGGCAAATAGTAGGCAGGAAAGAATGAGAGGGAGCCCCACATTCTGCTTCAACTCCCTGTTTTTCTTTTCTTTTCTTTTTTTTTAATTTGAGACTGGGTTTCACTATCCAATTCGGGCTGGCCTTGAACTTACTTTGTAGCCCAGGTTGCCCTTGAGCTCGCAGCAATCCTCCTGCCTCAGCCTCCTAAGTGCTGGGATTATAGGAATGCCCCCACCACAGCTAGCTATCAGCAGATATTCTTAAATTTAGGAAACCTAAAAATGAATGTTTGTTTTCCTCAAGAAAATAGATAACCTACAGACCATACTGTGCTCTGTAGGGGGCTAAGACAAAGACCCCCCGATCATAAACTGTAGGTGACACCAGAGGGGTCAGAAGTAGACAGTCTCAATGAGGCATGGTGGTGCCTGTAATCCCAGCACTTAGGAGGTTGAGGCAGGAGGATCGCTGTGAGTTCAAGGCCAACCTGGGCTACAAAGTGAGTTCAAGGCCAGCCTGAAATGCATAGAGAAACAGTGTCTCAAAAACACGCACACATAAAAGAAGTAGATGGCCTTGGTTTTGGTGCTACTGGAGAAAAAGAGGCCCGCCAAGGAATCCCTCGGTCCAGGAGTAAACATCCCCCCCAGGGCCTCCTCCAACTGCTGCCCTCATCCCTAGCACTCGCTTACCAACTCCTCCATCAAGCTCCCTTTTATTCTCAGGGCTGGAGATTCCTCTTTCTGGCGTGAATAACCACAGGGAGCTTGGAACACAAAGACCCCCATTCCAATGGCGAGGACAAAGGAAAGGTGACAAACCCACTAAAATGAAGCTTAAGAGCTCACTGTTCCCAGATGGGGACACACACACACACACACACACACACACACACACACACACACACGAGCAGTGTACTACAGCACGATCCTTACTCCCCTGTGACCACATTACCGCTCACACCTTTGTAGACTTGTATGGTGGGAATCAAAGTCTCCAATGTCAAACCATAGCTGGCTCATGTTAGAAGAGTTCAAAAGAGCGAGGAATGATGCTACACACTGGACACACTCCAAATGCTTCATACGTATTAACTCAGTTAACATTCAGAACAACCCTAAGATACAGGGCATGGGGTTAAATACTTTATACAAGGTTAAACTGCAAAGTTCATAATCTACTACGCGTGCAGCTCCTCATGAGAAAGACATGCTACCAAAAATGCAAAGTACAGAATCTCTTGGTATCAACCAGTATTAAAAGATTAGAGACATTGTTTTTCACTTCTTACAATTTGGTAAATTGATCAATGCCTGCATTTTGTCCAATTCTATTCTAGTTTAGAGAGGTAGCAATGCTCAAAATATGGTGGGGAGTACAAAAGAAATGGCTAGAATTGAAAGACATTCTAGAAATGGAGTGAATCCAGCTTTTATCCAAGTAAGTAAAGAACTAGAGGATAGTTTTACAATTACCCTTAAGTATCCATAAGGGATTGGTGGGTGCCAGGACCAAAACCCACAGATGGTTACCAAAGCCACAGATACCTAAGTCCCTCATACAAAATGGTGTGGCACTTGTGTATAACCTACATATACCATCCTGTATACTCGACCTCTAAATTGCTTATCCCTAATGAAATGTAAATGCTTGGTAAGCAATCTCTATACTGTTTTGTTCAGGGGTTAATGACATAAAAAAGAAATTTGTACATATTTAAACCGATGCAATATTTTGAAATGTTTTCTGTCCATAGTGGTTAAATCTATAGATCCCGAACCCACAGAGATGGGGAGCTGATTGTTTACTTAAGCATTTAATAAGACCGGTGGGCACTTTGAATTGGCTGGACCTCAACACATCAAAGAACAATGTTTCTGTGGGGAAAATACATTACCACAGACAAACAAAGCCTATATTTCTGGAACTGAATGTAGTATTTTGGGCACATCTACAAGACATAATTAAGTGGGCATTAAAACATCATTTGGCCTCATTTTTTGTGTAAAAAGGTAGAGTAGTCTTATATTCTCATGAGTAATCTATATCTTATAGATTTATTTGGTAGACCCTTTGGCCAAAAATCCCTGAGAAAAACATTTACAATGATGACAGAACATAGAGGAACACAAAACAATGTATTAAAAAGGGATTTAATTAGGCACGGGGCAATAAACTCAGCTGATGTACAGAAGACTTTTCATTAGTGAAGTGTTCTTAGCAAAATCTGCAGAAAAAGAGCCCACAATTCAAAGAACAAAAAAGATATCAATCAAGGTACATTTTTGGATGTCTTTTTTATTTTTTGAGACAAAGTCTCACATGTTGTTCCAGCTGGGCCTTGAACTCCTGGTCCCCTTGTCTCGGTCACCCAGGTATAGCTGGGATTACAAAGGCATTTTTGTGCTTCTTTTTACATTGGACCTGCCTGGAAACTAGGCAGTTTGTCAGGATGACAGGCAATTCCATCGAAGTGAGCTTCCTAAAACACAGCTCTAACCCTGTCCTTTCTGATTAGTGCCTTCACTGATCTCTACCTCCAGCAGGATTACACACATCTTGAGGCACCCAGCTCCCTGGCTGTGAGACCTGGAGTTCTCCCCTTGGCCTTCCCAAGCCTCAGGTTCCTCATCCCTAAATGGATTATAAAGACAGCCTACCTCCCTTGGAGGGCAGCCAGTAACATCCAGGCAGGAAAACGGAAACTGCTCTAATACGTCAAAGAAAGGAAATTTAGTACAGAGCGTGGAGAGACTGAGACGCCAAAAGGGGATGCTGTGCTAGCAGGAAAGATGTACACCTAGAGAGAACTTCCCTACATGTGAGAATGAAAGTATTAAAACGTTCCTCTGGGTGAACTCTCAGGAGAAGTCTCAGCTCATTCCAGGTTTAGGGAACAGCCTCAGGCGAAGCTGGTCTCAGAGGTTAATGGCTCTGCTGAGGGTTTTGAGGACCCCTCAGAAGGATTTGAGGAGAGGAAAACAGGATCAGATTTGTGTATGGAGGATGACTCTTGAAAAGCCCAGGGGTCTGAGCTCAGCATCTCTATAACACATATTGAAGGTCACTCTCGACATGGAGTGAGTGTCTTGGTCCATTCAGACTGTTGTAGCAAAATATCAGAGGCTGAGGGGTTTAATAAGCCACCGAGAAGTAATAGTTTCTGGAGGGGGATTCAGTCTAAAACCAAAACAGCTGCAGAACACAGGTCTGGTGAAGCCTCGTCTTCTGGTTTGCAGACAGCCTCTTCTCAATGTGTCGTGACAGAGGTCTCTCTCTAGAACTCTTTTCTTGCATTTTTAAACTGCACTGTCGAGACTGCTTCAGTGTTCTGCGTTGATGCAAAATGCCTACCCCTCCTGATCATTTTGACTCTGGGGCGAGAGCCAGACCCAGAGATTAAGATGGACAGGGACACACCATGATAGTTCTATTTGACAAAAATTGCCATAAGTGTTGTGGATCAGTTCAGGACATCTAGGCAGCCACCAAAAACAGATGTTCGGAATCGCTTCAGAAAACAGAAAGAACGACGGAGTAAGTGCCTTTGAGATGGGAGCAAATATTTGAGGGGGACTCATGTGAGCGCGTCTTTTACTATAATGAAGTTTTTATTTAAACATTCACTGTATTTTTATCACACCTTGCTGTTAATGTATCTAAGTAACAAAACTTCCTTTTCAATTTTTTGTTATAACACGACAGGTCCAACACACAGACCATAGGTTGGATCTGCCTGCGTGAGTTTAGTACCCGCTTTACTAAAGCAAAACCAAACTCATGATATCAAGAAAAGAGAAAGCCAGTCCCTTCTAACCAAAGGAAGGGTGCAGAGGAGACAGGCGTGTGGTAGGAAGATCGGGTGGTATGTGATGACCGCTTCCCACCCGGTGAAAATCCTACAGAGAGAAACACATTAGACATCTGGTAAAGAGAGGTGGGGGTGGAGTTTAAGGGCCTTTTTCCAACTTCCTAAAATAGAACGCGGGAGAGAACCCACAACGGCCGCAACATGGTGAAGCACAAGCCAGTTCTGCACTCAGGAGCTCCCTTGGCCGCGGTGTGATTTGGAAGCTACCTAAAAGGTCAAGAGTTCCTAGCATCTACACAGGGTGCAGCAGGCAGGCCAGCCTCTGCTGGCTTTTAACAACTCAGATGACCCGGGGACATAGAGTGGCAGGGTAGAGCTCCCTGCCTGAGGGCCAGCTAGGGTGGCAGCAGGACTTAAGGACACTCAGCACAATGTGGAGCCCACAGGGCCCTCGCCAGCAGGAAGAAGAGATTGAGAGTTGGGCCACCGGTTCCAGTAGGGTGAAATATAAGGGGCATCATAAGGAGAAGCCAGTGAGCACTGCGGGGCTCCGGGAATCACTTCCCTTCAACCATACAGAGTCACTGCTGTAGGGAAAACAGGAAAATACCTGAAACGTTGGTGAATTATCAAACAAAAGCAAAAAGAGGAAAAAAGGCCGTTGAAATTATTAGTATTGGAGCGCTTGCCTAGCATGCCTGAGGCCATGGGTTCAGTCTCCAGCACTGCAAACATTTTTAAAAGATGAACCAGGGTCCTGAGTTCGATCCCCAGTACCGCAAAAAAAAAAAAAAAAAAAAAAAAAAAGTTACGCTAAAAGATGAACCAGATTTTGGAGGGTTTTTTTCCCTAGCATTCAATATTTTTCATCAATAAAGATCTGCATTATATACAACTTGAAACTTGCTTATCTCATTTAACTCCATATCCTAGAGATGTTCCTGTGCCAGTTCACAAAGATTGACCCTGTTCTTTCAACTGACCAGGGGCTAGCCCATTCAGTGCAGGTTGATTATTCCTTCTCTGAAAATGCTTGGAATTCACAGTATTTCAGATTTGGGATTTTTTTTTTTTTACATTTGAAGATATTTAAATACACATAATGAAGCTTCACAGGATAGTATCTAGGTCTAAACATGCAATTTATTTGTTTTATATATGCTTTATACACATTGCTTAAAGGTAATTATATATTTTTTTAATTACACCTGTTTTGACTATGAGCCATCACATGAGGTCAGGTGTGGAATTTTCCACTCATGGTATCATGCTGGCCCTCAAAAACTTTCAGCTTTTAGAGCATTTTGGATGTTTGATTTTTTAGATTAAGGATACTCAAGCTGTATAACGATTTATTTAACCTGGACAGTTAGAAATGAGAGAAATCATAGCCACTTCGCCATTTAGGACAGTGCTGTAATTCCTTGTGCAGCACAGCTCCCGCATCAAACCCAAGGGCTTGGTACTCTTCCCGCATCTTTTCCAGGAGCTGACCCAGTTCCGCATAAGTCCGGGGGAGGGCACACCTGGCCTGGCCTGGCAGGGAACACAACTTCAACACAGGTTTGAACTTCCTCTCACCAGAAGTTGAGAGTCAACATCACCAGGCAAGTCCAGGAGCCTGGTTATCATGAGTAGCATCGCGCTGGGCAGGGAGTTACACCTTCACAGATGTTTCCTCGCTTAGCAGTTGGGAAATACCTGGCTGACTCAGAGGTAGTATGTACTGTTAATTAATTGTATGCTGGATGGTTAATCTTGACTTACAACGTGATTGAATTGAAAAGCTGCTAGAGAGGTATTTGGATTCTAAGAGTGCTAACCACTGATAAGTTCATTAGCTGAATGGGCTGTTTTTCCCTGTTGAAAAAGTAGGTCCCTGGGAGCATTTCTTTGAAGGATAGATCTTGTCCCTGGTTCCTTCCTCTTCATCTCTTTCTATCTCTCTCTCTGCTCCCCAGATGCCATGAGGTGAGCAGCTTTCACCCGCCATGCCTTTCACCCATGATGTGTCTGGTCAGCGGACCATGGACTGAATCCTCCGGATCCAGGAAGCAAAATATATCTTTCCTCCTTTAAATTGTGCCAACTATTTTTTTTTCCAGCAACAGAAAGGTTACTAATACATATGGAAAGTGGTCCAGGCAACTCCTTTCCCCAGATGAATTTCCTCACAACCTGAGTTACCCTGCCTCTCCTTTTCCTCCCAGAAGAAACCAAAAGCGTTGTATCAAACTGTAGCACCATCTCTCAAGCAGCCTCCGTGAGACCCTTCAGTTTATATGGTTTTAAGTTATATCAACCTGCTGTGCTGAAGTGGATCTGAACATAGATTCAAGAGATTAAGTTTAGGATGCAAACCAGGGTTATTTAAACGCCATGTATATCCCAGATTGGTTACTCACAGGGCTAAAATTTACCCCAGACATAGGGTATTACAATTTTTAAATGACATATATCCAGCAAGATTTTAAAATAATTTATTACCTGATAGCCTTAGACTAAAATAATTAAATATATGTTTTACTTAGACATTATTGTGGTAAATAACTTTTGTTAATTTACATTAACATAAATTACAGCTCATTCCAGGCAATTTTCTCTTGTGGGTTTGTTTTCTTCTATATTTTATCTCAGTCATTCTGAAGACTTTTATTTATTTAAATAAATACTTCCTAGTTCCTTTGTCAAACACTGTGCTGAAGAAAGCAAATATATATTAAAGCACATTTATCCGTTCTTCATGGTAGGAGTTACCATTTCAGGGTACTAACCGCTGCATGAGTTGTGGTAGCAACAATAGCTGTAACAGCTAACTCCCAAAACTTCCTCTGGCTTAGCACACTAGAGTTTGTTTCTGGTTCCAGTCAGTTCTAATCAGTGGCATGGGGTGGGGTACAGGTTCTGCCCCAGGTATTCAGGGTCCAAGGTTGTTGCGGCTTCTGCCACCTTCACCACAAGGTCATCAGGACATGGACAAAAGAAGAGGGACGATGGAGGTTTCAGAGGCTTTTGAACCAAGCCTTGAAGTGGAAATGCATCAGGTATGTCAACATTCTCCTGGCAAGAATGAGGTCACTCTTCATACCTAGCTGCAAAGTAGATTGAGAAATGCAGTTCACCTGTGGCTCAGGTTAAAAAAATCATTTACCTTTGACTGAATGATACTACTCCTGGTATCTATCCAAAATAATCTAAAATATGGAAAATTTTCGTATTGTCTCGCTAGTGTAAGAACCTGAAAGAGTGAATAAAAACTAGGAAGTATGATAAACATTGTGAAATGAAAGGAAAATGCTCAAAAGAAAGGGGCAACTAGGATGTGGGAAAGGAGAAGGGGAAGAAGGGAAAACCATGCATGTACATATATACAGCATAGCTAGCAGTGGTACTACTGTCTTCTAGAGCTTTACCAAAAGGAACAGTTAACAATTCCTAGTTTGATCGTTATTGCATGTCTCTATTTGTTTTCCTGAGAAACCACTTTGAAGATGTCAATAGTAATACAACCACCATTGTTAATTTCCTACCACTTTGTCTGTAACTCTGTATTGTTTGCATTGTTGTTACGCTATTTTGTAAATGGAAGTCTGTTTGTTAACATGTTTTCTTCCTTTATTCTTAAAGTAAAATTTAAAAATAAAATAAAATTTGAAAAATTTTATATGTGTAAGTAAATCTTATAATAGTGGAAAACAGAAACCTAGAAATATCCTGTTTATGCAAAATTAATTAAATTAAATTCTAATGCAGTCATTTAATTGATGGAACTTAATGTAGTCATTTTAAAGACTTTGTTATGCTCATGCAGACACATCGCAGAATGCTCATCCTACAAATACTGCATAAGTGAAATAAAATCAGAGCCCCAAATTTAATATACTGATTGAAATTATATTAAAATATTCACAGTAAAATAAAAGATGACAGAAAACACTAACAATTTAAAAAGCATGTATAACAATGGTGATCATTTAATGCACTCCCAAGACAGTCTAGGCAAAGCATTAACAACTATGTGTTATGTATAATGCTACCTTGATATCCTAGAAGATAGATCTTACCCGTAGCAAACAATAGATATTTGTTAACAGACATTGGTGAAGAAAAGTCCTCCCCCACACTACAGCAGTGGGTAATGGCAGTGGCTGAATAAGCAGAAATGACCCAGTTCTGGCCAGTGCCACACAAAGAAAACTTATGGGAAAAAATTTCTTCTGATGTGAGGAAAGAATCCCATTGCTCCTGCTCTTAGCTTTTCTGCTCTGGCCATGAGTATGTGAGGCATTATTTCTGAGCTAAAAGTGGTCATCTTGGGACCATGATTTCACTAGCCTAATTATAAGATGGCAAAGGAAAAAGGGAGAGAGAAAGGGAGGGAAAAGAAGAGGGAGAAGAGGAGGGGGAGAGAGAGAGAAAAGGAAGCAAAGACAGAAGGAAGGGAAGGAGGAGGAGAAAAGGGAAGGAAGGAAGGAAGGAAGGAAGGAAGGAAGGAAGGAAGGAGAAAAGAGAGAGAGAGAGAAAGAGAGAAAGAGAGAAAGAGAGAGAGAGAGAAAGAGAGAAAGAGAGAAAGAAGAAAGAAAGAAAGAAAGAAAGAAAGAAAGAAAGAAAGAAAGAAAGAAAGCAAAGCACTGTGGTTGAGTTGCCCCATCAGCTTACCTTCACACTTCTTTTTAAGTGATATAATTTAATATTTTATCTGCCTAAGCCACCTTTGATTGGGTATTCTCAGCTGAAGAGATTCCCAAATGATACATTATCCTTCCTTTACAGGCTTTACAGCCAGCGAGGAAGAGAACTGGGTACAAGGCCAGGCAGCCCAGGTCCACCACAACACAGTGACACTGAAGCAGCCTCTCTCCCTTCCGACCTCTCCACATGGGCTGCATGAAAGAGAAAGAGAACAGAGAATGTGTGCTCTCCCTGAAAGTCATGTCCTGTAACATACACACACACGCGCGCGCGCGCACACACACACACACACACACACACACACACACACAATCAGCCAGCAGTCAGAGCTATAAAACGCTCCCTTTCCTTGGTACCTTAGATACCTAATGATTTTCCTCACTGATTTTACAGATGTTTTCTCCTGGAAGTGTTTCCAAATTGTCTGCAATATTATACCCTCTTGGCATGTCCCTTGGTAAAGCACTGGTATAGGGAGATGCTTGAGGGTGGAATGGTACCCTCCAAAACATGTCTTTATCTGGCCTTGTTTTTGATGGGGATAAAATTATCTGGTTTTGTCAGGCTCAAAAGATTGTATTTGAATCATTGCTTTATTCAGTGTATAACATTATAAAACTTGGTTCTTAAACTACATCTTCTCCAGGGCTGTCCTAAATGTTTCATTTGAACTCTCCTACCTGCTTGCTTTAAAAAAGAGACAATCCAATACAAAAAAAAAACTAACAAAAAGCAAATAACTGAAATGCTAATTGTGATTTCCAAAATCACCCTGGACAGATAACCACCAAATGTGTCTATGTAACCAATCTGTGGGGGTTTTTTCAGTTTATGATGCTATAAAATGAACTCCCTTCCTCCCTTTGGCACAAGGCTCTTCGTTCCCATTTAATTTCCACACCCATACAACTACAGCACAAGCGATCAGAACACTACGCAGGGGCAGTGCTACTGCATTCATGTGAGAAGAACACTGTGGTTTAAATCCAAAATGTCAACTTTAACAGGTGCTTGGGAGGGTCCCATCTGCAAATGATCTTTCTGGTTAAGAGTTATCTTCACTATATTGGAGTTCTGCATCAAACAGCTGTGTTGTGAACCCTAACACACCCTCTGCTACCACCTATTGCATCAAAGAAGCCATGGTGAATCTGGTCAATTCCCCAGATTAAAAAAAATAAATGTGCTCCATCCTTGAGAAGGGCAATCAGGCCCCTGTAACTAAACAAATGGCCTGCAAGCGGGGTTGGTACCAATGAATTATTCCTTTCCTGCAAATTCAGAAAGTTAATATATACTTCAAGTCCATCTTCTACTGTATTTACAGATCAATAAAACCCATTCATACAGAAGCAGAAGGAAAACAGGATTCCTACAAGTTACAATAAAGCACGTCAGAAAAAAAATCAGTTGGAAAGAATTCAAACTAATAATTTAGACACTCAGCTTTTAGTTTCTGCTTAAGGACCAACAGACTATGTGCCTTTCAGAAAAATACTTAGCCTTTCTAACTAGTCTCAATTTTCGCATATGTGAAATAATGACGGTAGTAATGTAGTTCATATTATGATATCCTAGTGACCTGACTTCAGTTCCTACAATTTCTAAACTGTAAGATGATATTCAAGTACAAGTCTTTTGTGGCTAAAATCAGTGGCCTTTCTGCTACGTTCTGTTGAGCAAGATCATGAGCGTAATTTAAAACTTAGGGTACTATGATCAGGATGGATTCCAGGGAAGTCCCTGGGAAGATACAGAAACTAAATACCTAGTTTTCACTTTCTTCTTTGTATCAACTTCATTTCTAGGACAACGGTCACAGAAATGAAATGAGCATAAGCTGGTTTTCAGAAATAGGAGAAGGAGCTCTACAATTACACAGAGAAGAGAAACACAGCGAAGAGACCAGAGGGAGAAATGGCAGCTGAGGACAGCGCGGAAGGGAGTTGTTGAATGCTTTACGAATAAGGACTTTTTAGCCAAAGAATTATTTTGGCTGAAATGAACACATCTCTCTCTCCTGTCCTATAAGGAGGTTTCAAGTACTTCGACTAAAGAAATTTTGGGTTATTTTTTTACCCACAACTCCAATACAGGCATTTTTACAATCTGCAGGGAATTGAACTGTGAAGCATAATCAGCCACTGTACTATGAATGTTTTCCCCCCTCAGTGTTTTTTAAAATATACAAAGATAGTAAAATGCAATAAGTTGGCGTGCTTGATTACTCCTTGGCCTAATTTGTTGCCTATTCTTAAAAAGAGAAAGAACCCATATATAAGACTTCAGAGAGTTGAGAGATGAGGGACTAGAAATATCAGATGTGGGGAGGAAATACAGTACAATTTATTTAGTCTTTTTATATATAAGTGTGTATATTCTCTAAAATAAATCTGAAGTATCTTAGAGAAAAAATACACATAACTAAGCTACTAAAAGTGACATAAAAGCAGTCTTTATTTTTCCATCTTACACATTTTCCAGGAAAGGTGGTATCTTGCTTCCAAAAGGGGATATTTGTATAGCATCCTAAATATAAATTTAAAAATCCCAGGATTTATTGGTAGTTTTATTGACAGTTTTGTAGTATAAATAAGGATAACAACTTAGCAAATAATACTCTTGTTTCTCTGATGAGATCATTGTTGTCATCAATATTAGGAAAATTTTTAAACTTTCAGAAGTCAACACACTTAAAGATTATGGTCCTTTTTTAAAAAAAGAAAGTTGAATCAACCTCATTTCTGTCATCATAAACTTTAAGCATAACATTGGAAGGAGAATAGGAACATTAAATCAACCCCTAATTAGACAGCAAGATACATAAATGGGTCAAATAAGATGAGAACAGCGCTTGCATGGTCATCCTGACCCAAAAGTCACAACAGATGACCTTGGTTTTAGAAGAAAATAGGCAATTTGGGGAATGCTTATTTTTTAACGCCCGTGTGCAATATCTAGGTGGATGCGTTCAAGAGGCCCGTGAGTATGTAACCGGGGCCTCAGCAGGGAGGTCACCACTGAGCTGACTGATGTTCTCACTTATTTCTTATCGTCTCTTCACACTCATTCTAAAGAAAATGTGGGAGAGAGCAAAGTAGTCAATAAAGTATCAAACTGGATGACACCTGGTGTCCTCCTAACTCCTTATAGATCGCAAGGGGAAAAGTCGGTCTTTCAGGTCTGCAACAGCTCCTGGATAGCTGGCGCTTTCTTCCATGAAAACTCAATCTAGCATGTGACCGTGGTGTAATAAAAAGAACCCTAAATGAGGAGTTTGGAAGCGCGGTTTCCAGTTCCAGCTTCGCCATTAGGAATGTGACCCCGAGCAGCTCTCTTGAACTCTCAGAGGCCTCTGCTGGGAGGCAGCTGGATCATTTGATCTCTGCAGCCCTGCCCAGCTCTCAGTGGGAATTCTCTCTGAGCTCTATTGGGTAGCTCATTATCCAGGCCCTTTTCTCTCTTCAGTGACCTCCACTTGGCCTCTGAGGTACTAATTAGCACTTCAACTTGAGAAGGAGAGAAAAGAACGTAAAAGCTTCTGTTTTTTGCATGCTATTATGACAAGTATTAAAGTGGGAAAAATCGACATTACCAACATTGATGTTTAGACATGAAGTTCGGGGATTATAACAGATTATCCTGTCTCACAGACCCAAGGACTGTCTAAATCCACGCCACCCCAAGGAAGACCGTTTGAAAGAGTCTCACTTGAAACTAAGTGAGGATGTCTTTCCATGTAGATCTCCCCATGCACTTGTATAGAAGTCTTAGCAGTATCCCAATTAGAACAAAAACAGTTTTCAGCTAACTGTGGAGTTTAAGTTTCAAAAAAAGAAAACAATGATGTAACCCAACACAAAATTTGCTCTTTAAATTTGAGTAAGGACCAAATGACTTAGAAAGAGAAAAATTAAGCTTCAGGAAAACAATACAGATGGACCGAGCAAAACTGGGAAATTCCTGGTGGGAGTCAGCACATTGCGTCCAAACCATGGCAAACTCCACAGACTGCTGTGGATAAGCTTGCCTGTGATCCAAGGCACACTTCCTAACAGCCTGCACGGCCCTTTCCCCCGCCCTCTACATGGAAACCGCTTGCATCCAGGGTTCACAAACTCGGACATGTATCACAATCCCCCGGCAGACAAGCAAAGGCTACTTCCTTCCCCCAAGGTTTGTGATTCCTCAGTCTGGAATCGGCCCCACACTGACATTTTAACATGCTCCTGGGTGATGCTGAAGTTGCCACACATTTTAAGAACCACAGCCTCACATGTTCTGTTTCAAAAATTCAGCGCAAAGCCTAGTCTTCCTCTTCTCCTTTTCCTCCCAGGTCTGTGGTTGCCCTGCAACTCCTCCCTGGAGCGGTCCGCACCCACCTGCATCCCTGTGCTCTACAGTTCCCTTGAAAGGAAGCTCAGATCTTACTTGTCCTATCATGTTTCCCAGATCTACAGCAGTGTCCATTCCCACCACTTAATAAGTGCACCAAAAATATATGTGAATAAATGAATAGAAGAATGACTTTGCCAGCACTTTTAACATCAAGTACGTGGTTAGAGGTGTAAATCAGTGGTAGAGCATGCATTTAACAAGCATGGGGCCTTGGTTCAATCCCAGAAGCACCAAAAAAGTTTAAAGTCATTGAAAATCATGCTAAAGATGTGGTATTTTTATGCAATAGACTATTACTCAGCTACAAAAAAGATAAACTTGAGGCTTTTAAAGGAAAATGGAGGGGCTGGGGATATAGCTCAGTGGAATAAGCGCTTGCCTAGCAAGCACAGGGTCCTGAGTTCGATCCCCAGTACCGCAAAAAAAAATAAAGATAAAAAAATAAAGAAAAATGGATGCATCTAGAGACCATACTCGTAAGTGAAATAAATCAGACCCACATGTGTAAACATCGTATTTTCTCCCTAGTGTAAGAATCTGAAAAAGTAAATAAAATCTGGAAGGTACAATAGACACTGTGAAAGAGAAAGAAGTTGCTCAAAGGAAAGGAACAACCTGGACGAGGGAAAGGAGAAAAGAAAGAAAAAAACAAGGAAGGGAAAAATATATATGTACATACAAGGATAGCTGGGATAATTGTGCTGCAGATGTCTATTGGTCTATTGAAAGGAATAGTTAATGCTTAAATTTTTCTTTTTCTGACCAATTTTGCATGATTATATCTGATAATCTGAACAACTAATTTGAAGACAACCATAAGCAATGTAACAACCTTTGCTGAATCCCTACTATCTTGATGACTGAAACACTGTATCATTTCTAATGTTTTTTATTATTTTTATTCTCCTTAATTGTTTGATCAATCTTGCATTCTTACATCTGGCAATCTGAACAACTTTGTTGAAGATAACGATATGTAATATAACAACCATTAACTTCCTACCACCTTGTTTTGAAACTCTGTATCATTTTTATTGTTTTTGCGTTATTTTGTTTTTGTCTTGACTGCTTTATTTTATTTTATTTTCTCCTTAAAATAAAAACATTTTAACAAAGAAAATCATGCTTAAAAAGAATCACTTAAAGATCTAGTTAAAATGCATAGTCTGATTCAGAAAGTTAAGAATGGTGCCTGCAAGTCTGAATTTTTCTTTTTAAATATATTTTACTTTAGTACTGTACTGTGTTGTATTTTTTCATACAAGATCTTACTATGGTACCCAGCAGACCTCAGATTCTTAGACTCAACCATTCTTCTCCCTTAGCACCCAAGTACTGAGCCTACCAGAGGTCATCAGGCCCAGCTGCATCTGAATGTACAGTAAGTTCCAGGGTAGGTGACTTGCAAGGCTTTGTAACAGGGGTTCCCTTGATTGTTCATCAGAGTCACCCAGGGATCTTTGACAGCACAGATACAGGGAGATTCCCAAGCCCATGAAGTCAGAACTAGCACTGTGCAGCCCGGCCTCAGTACTTTTAAGAAGTGCCTCAGCATTTCTGCTACACAGCCAGAGCTGAGAGGAGTTGATTTCTGTGCGATCACCACAATATATTCAAATTACCCAAGAATTCCAATTTGCATGCTCCAGGTTATTGAAGTTTTATATTATTTCTGATGGTATTTATGTTGATGGTGCCAAATATGTAATATGTTCTCTTTACATTACTTAGCATAAAATAACATCTTGACTCTGTAGGTATCATGATCTGTTTTGGCCAGAAAATTCTGAAAGATTTTGAACTAAATACATACTTGAAGTTTGCTTAATACTTACTTCAGTTTTCTCAAACAACCATGTTTAAAAGACTCAGTAACTATTTTAGGCAATTATAATTATGACATATATTTTTCTGAGAAATAGGGCAATGGGAAAGTTCTGTAGACATCAATAGATTCCAAGTGTCAGATGTCCCAGTATCATGTCCTGAAAGGCTAGCCCCAGGAGGCGCCATTCCTTTCATGGTCCAGCTTAGACAAGCAGAGTCAGACTTTTTAAAAATCTGTTTTGTCGGGTGTGGTGGCACATTTCTGTAATCCCAGCATTTGGGAGGCTGAGGCAGGAGGATCACTGTGAGTATGAGGTCAGCCTGGGCTACATAGTGAACTCAAGGCCAGCCTGAACTATGCAGTGAAACCCTGTCTCAAAAAAATTATTTTAGGAAGAATTATAAAATAAAAATTCCATATTTATAGAGAAGGTATATTAGAGAGTATTTCACATTCTAAAGGAAAAATCTTAATAGCATGCCTTCAACTATTAAGTCACTTGAGTTCCTTTAAAATATAACCCAATCTACACCTCAGTTTCTACTAACTTTTCACCAACACATCTGTGCCATAACGTAAGGAATGGTTACATGGTTGACTTTGCTCTTACGATTTAAAAAAAGCAGCTCAGATAATGCTAAACCTTTCAAACATGAGGTGACTTGTTTTAAGAAAACTGTCCTAGAAATAGACTGCATAATCCATTCCAAGTCCCTGACTCCTGGCTCCAAACAACAGGCTCCAGAGCCCTCCTTGCCAGAAGGTGAGTTAAGACATCACATGCGGTAGGAGGAAGTGCCGCACTTGGCCTACTCTGTAGACTGTAGTATTACTACCCTTGATTCTCAGGTTGATAAAGAGAAGCTCAATTATGCATTTAGTAAAGTCAGGGTGAGTAGAGGGAATTAAGCCTCCCTCCAGCCTTATATTCTTCACAATAAAAGGTTGAAATGAAAACCTTTAGAAGGCTAGGAATTGAAACCCTTTCAGGTAGAACTCATGTTACTTTTCTGATAGCCTTAAATTTCCAAGCGATTGTAATCATCAAAGATGCTGGAACAGCATGACTTGCATATAGGGGAAGATGTGAACAGTGCTAAGTTCAATAAATTATGCTATTACGAAATAACCATCTGACAGAAAGCAGAAGTGCCAGAAATAAGACAAAGGGCTGAACACACATCAGTTTCCCAATGGACTGAAGTTCTTATGCTTACAACTGACCTCAAAACAAAAAGATGCTTTGAACACATTAAGGAAAAGCACTACAAAATCTAAGCCCTGACTTTTTATTCCCTCAAATTAATTCAGCGTCTCTGATTTCCAACTCTGTTCCTTTTCTGAAGCTTTTCTGAGCTCCTCACTGGTGTCCTACTGAAAGAAGCCAGAAGCCTTGGGAACACTTCTCTCCTCTGCACCCTCATTTCCAAAACGGAGAACGGAAATGTTATAAAACTGAAGCAAGGGGCCAGAAAACCTGCTGTTGATTCTAGGGGCGAAAAAAGCTAAAATGGATTATTTAATATACATTAAACACTTAAAGAGGAAACTGGCCATAAGCAATTACCCTAAACTCAAGAACATTCCTGCAAAATATTTTTTCTAAGATCAGTGATGCGGTAGGAATCGCAGATATGTAAAACATCTTCTCCAAGGTTGGTAACGTGGCAGAGTGACAGCTTGCTACAGGTACTGTAACTGCCTTTCAGTAATCATATCTAATAAATGTGGAAGACTGATAAATGGGTAATGCTTAAAAGTAAGTAAACCCTGTGTTACTAATCTTTTCATCACTATGACAAAATGCCTGAGATGAACAATTTAAAAGGAGGAAAGATTTATGTTGGCTCAAGAGTTTCAGTCCATGTCCCCTTGGCCCTATTACTTTTAGTCCTGTGGTAACCATGGCTTCAGGGCAGAAAGCACTTGGTGAAGGGCTGCTCACCTCATGACGACTGGGAAGCAGAGAGGCAGAGGGAGGGGGAGGGCAGGGGGAGGAGGTGGGGGCCCTCCTGCTGACCCCATTTCCTTCCATTAGGTCCCACCTTCTGAAATGTCCACCTCCCCATTGTGCTACATGCCAGTGACAAAGCCTATACACAGATAATTATCCTCAAGTGTCATAGGCACCTTGGAACAGCTTCCCAAATTCCAGGTTTCCCAACAATTCCGAACATTAGTAGAATTCTTCCACAGATGCACTTCCCACTTCACCATCTCAGGGCGTAACTGCCACATTTGACTTGATCACTGAGGGTGACCTGAATCAGAGCTTTGAAGGAAGCACCCAAAATAGCAATATAATTCTTCATCCAATTCCAATTCTCATCTGGCTGGATTCACACACACTGTTCCTTCTGAGACAGCTGTCTTTTTTTAAAAATTTAATTAAGTTTATTAGTACAATTTAAGTATATACAATAATCATATTTACCACAGAGATTTTGTACCTGCACATGATATAATCTGATTTGTCTTTTTGTCCTCCCATTCTCCTCCCCTCCCTTTAACCCCTCTTCACCTCTTTATTTACAAAGCTTTGTTTCCAGTTTACCCTTCTTTTTTCATTTTTTCCTTTCCCTTCCTTCTTTCCTTTCCCCCTCCCCCTCGCTAGTTCCCCTTTCCTTTTTAATAATTTTTGCCCATGTCACCATATCTTTTGTTCAATTTGATTCCTATTTATATTTTCAGTTTCTCACACCAGTGAGACAATGCAATATTTGCATGTGTGTGACCAGTTGATTTCACTTAAGAGTCTGGTCTCAAGGTCCAGCCATTTAGCAATAAATGTCTCAGGTTTATTCTCCTTTATGGCTAAGTGGTACTCCATTATAAACTTCTGAGAACACCTTTTTTATACATTCATCAGTTGATGGGCATTTGGGTTACTTCCAGAATTTAGCTACTACAAGTTTGCCATTAAAAACATGGGTGTGCATGTATTACTGTGGTGTGATACTTTTAGTTCTTTTTGGAAAATACCAAGAAGAATAGCTGGGTCAAATAGGACCTCTAGTCCTAGTTTTTTGTGGAATTCCCATGCTGATTTCCACAGTGGTTGCCTCAGTCTATACTCCCACCAGCAGTGGAGAAGGGTTTCCTTTTCCCCCACAGTCCTACCAACATTTGTTATTGGTTGATTTTTTGATAACAGCCATTCTTTCTGGAGTGAGATGAAATCTCAGTGTTGTTTTAATTTGCATCTTTGGAATGATCATTGATTTGAACATTTTTTCCCTATATTTATCTCACATATTTATTTGTTCTTTATATGTTCTAGATACTAGTCCTTTGTCTGAGGAGCATCTGCCTGGGATCACAATAGCACTTCTGAACCAAGACCTCCCTTTCTGTGTCTTCTCAGTTCCCCAAACTACATGACTGCCCTAAGGGAGAAGAAACCGCAGACTGAAATGGTGCCCTTTGGTCCCCCAGCCCTCATGTTATTATAGGTTTGACAACCTGAGTGACTGGTTTAATGGAGCTGCATAGGAAACATAATAGCAATACGCAGAAGACCCATTTGCTGCTAGGATCCCATTTAGGAAGTAAGTAAACCTTTTAAAGGCCTTTCACCCACTGTAGTGCTGCTGATTGCCTACCCAGAGAGAGTAAATTCAAACATAAACATGAACATTTCACGTTAGAGACCAGCACTAGACTGCCAGTATTGCAGACTGACAAAGCCACATTCCCAAGTCTCCAGCTTCTGGGTTTGCCGTTTGTTTTGACATCCAAGTGAACTGGCTCAAACCTTTATCCCACTCTAGGCAATCCAGAACCACTGGTGAGATTTGGATTTATCTGTTGTAATAACTTTTAACTGAGAAATTACCGCATGTCAAGTTCAGTTCCAGGCACTGGAGACAGGGCATGAAAAGCAAGTAAACAAAACTCCTTCCTCCGAGGAGCTGACGTTCTGCACACGTGTGTGGGGTGTGAGAGCTGGGGAGTGGGTAGGACGTCCTGGCGCGAGCGCTGCGCAGCCTTCTTCCCTGTGGTCCCTGCAGCCTGCTAGCTGTTTCTCTCCACCCTGATGGGAAATACCACTCCGACTTTCTCCACGCCCCATTCGAGCCCCACCAACACGCGTACAACAGGCTTTCCAAGGAGACAAAGGCCAACAAGAGTGGGGCCATAGCACAGTGAAATGCAAGCAGCAATTTAAAATGGAATATGCTTTAAAAAAAAAAAATCATTGACCTAAAAAGCCAAGTTCCATTCTCACTGATGGCCAGTTTCCATTTTCCCACCCCTGTGGCTCTTTGCCATCTTGTCCAATATCTCTCTCCCAAGACCCTTTTCCCAGCTCCTAGTTTTCCCAGCTGCCAGTCTCTGACCTTCAATTCCCTTCTGCATTTCTCATGCAAAGAAATTCACCCACAGCTTCCAGAATGTGCCCTGGGGCAAAGTGGATGAAGAGAGAGGCTTCACCTTTCCCACCCAAAAAGTCCACCAAGATATTTTTTAGAACAAGGAGCCATCTTGCCTATTGTGAATTACTCCCCTCTCTTGCTACGCGAAAGCCATTGTAGTCTGTTCTAGTTTCAGTAGAATTGATTTTCTCATTGCAGTCAGCCAACATTTATGGGAAAACAATATGCAGAATGAATTGCTAAAGACTAGTCCTACAGCAGAATTTAAGTAGTCTCATTAGCACAGACTTAGTTAGAAAGAAAGATTCCAAAAAGGGAGCCACCCATTCCAGCATACTCAGCATTGAACAAATAGAGTAAAAAAGGCTTACAAAAAACTAGATCAGTAATACACATATCACATCAAAATGACTTCCAAATATATCAAAGATTCATGAAAGAAGCGCAAACAAGGAACTGTAAAAGTAATTCAACATAATTAGAGTTATTTATAAAAGCATTCTTGAGTAGAGAAGACTTCCAGTATAATATTGAATCCAGAAAAATAAAGGAAAAAGGGTTAGTGATCAGATTACATGTAAGTATTAAGCTTCCATATAACTATCATAAACCAGCTCAAAAACAAGTGGAAAAACAGCATAACTTATACAATAGATTAAAGTACAATTTCTTCCATACACTAAAAGTTCAGCTTTTATCGAAATGATGTAAGACCTCCAAATGATATAGGGGAAATATTACAACTCACACCCTGTCAGATGGGAGATAAGCCAAGTTTATGTTCCCCAAAATCAAAGAATAAAGGAACAATGGAGGTTAAGACTAGGAAATATTATTGAAAGAGAGACAGCTCCTGAGATAGACAAGAGGGGACCCTGAAAATGGTTTGCCAATGAGCCCGCTCCTCAAAGGAAGTTTCATGGAGCAAAATCATGAGATGGGTCCAATGTGGGAAAAAACTATGACCAACCAGTAAGACTACAAGTATAGCCACATAGGGATGTTGATCCAATGGGGGAGCAAGTCATGTAGCAAGTGTACATGGAAAGAACAGGGCCTTTTTTGGAAAAGAAGAGTTAGGTGGTGCTTGTCACCCACCTGGGTGACTGATGCATATCTAGACTTCATAGGATCAGGTAATATCGATTACAGTACACTGGTCATGCCTTGGAGAAGTATGTCGGTCTAGTCATTCTGTTGTTAACTTGAGGCCTGACCTTCAGTGAATGCAAGTCCAGCCACAGTTGTAAAATGTTCTTAACTTCTGCACTGACTCTTTTGAAGGCCTACCCCCGTCTGACTGCCTCTAATATTTCTTCCTAACTTAGCTGTCTATAATAAAAATGAGCAATCATTGTTTAAAAAAACAAGCAAAGAATATGAAATGGCAATATATACACAAACAAAAATGACCACTAATAAAAAAAAATGTTCGACCTCAGTTATACTTAAATAAACGTATCTTAAAAGATAATGTTTTCCACTTAGCATATTGGCAAGTACAGCAATACCTTGGTTCACTAACACTTCTTTTTTTGAGACAAGGTCTCGCTATGCAATTCAGGCTGGCCTTGAGTTCACTCTGTAGCCCAGGCTGGTCTTGAACTTGCAACAATCCTCCTGCCTCAGCCTCCCAAATGCTGGGATTTCAGGAGTGCACCACCATGCCTGGCAACACTTCTGTTCACAAACAATTCAGTTTACAAACAGAAGCCTTCTGCAAAACTGTACTTGCATTTTGTAACTCCGCACTAAGTGAGGAATGTAACTGTGGCCATCTTCCCTGCAGCAGCATGAACATGGCCATCCTCCCCAGGACTGTGGAAAGAACTGTGAGCCACCGTACTACTGTATGTCAAAATGTACAATAACTAGTCTTGACAAGGATGAACAGAAACACCATTCTTATACACTATTGGTATGAATATCAAATTCGTGCCAACTCTTTGATAACTAGCCAATGTCTGATTCGGAAGTTTCATTTGCTATTATTTTTCTTGAGATGTACATTAAGGGATGGGTCTTAGTCACTTTTCTCATCACTGGTCTATGATATCCTACACCCACAGCTTAAAGGACGGGAGCTTTATTTTGTTTTAAGGGATCAGTCCATGGTTGGCTGGCTCCAGTGCAGAAAATGTGTGATGGAAGGGCGTGACAAAGGAAGAGGTGCTCAATCCATGGGGGTCAGGAAGCAAGAGAGGGGAGAGAGAAGCCAGGGACAAAAATACACCCCTGTAAGTCACGTTCCCAGGGACCAACCTCCAGCCAGGCCCCTCCTCCTACCAGTACATTCAGCTACTAAACTCATCAGTGATCCAATGACCTTCCACAAGCATGACAATTTGGGGGAAATTTTAGATCTGAACCGGAACATTCTTCCCCTGGTCCCCAAAACACTCTTCTCAATATCATTAGCCCATCTCAAAGAGTCACCAAAGTTTCAAAATTTCCAACATTGCTGAAAAGTCCAAGTCCAAAGACTCCTCTGAAACTTAAAGCAAATTCTTAACTGTGAGCCCCTGTAAAAATCAAAAAGAAAGTTAAATACATTCAACATTCAGCGGCTCAGGGTGAACATTCCCACTACAAAAAGGAGAGAGAGGTGATGAAGAGAACAAAATTTTGGGAAATTAAAATTTAATACCAAAATGGCTGGCTTCCATGAAACAACTGTCTAACCAAGCAAGCCCCCTTCTGTCCCTAGCCCCACACTCTATATAAAGAAACAACGTAAGATGCTCAGGGCGCCTAGCTCCTCTGAGTCCACTGGCACAATAAACTGGTTCCCTCCACCTTTCTGAGAGCTGCTCAGTTCTTTGGTGGTGACAGGTTCACTGCAAAAGTGGGAGACAGGAAGAAATGGGACCAAAGCAAGACTAAAACCCTGCAGGACAAATATTAAATCCTGTACTTCTGTGTACAGCACCCATGGCAATTTGTAGCAAAAACTGAACTCTAAAGGAATCGGGCAGCCCTGCCCTTCCAATTGCAACTCACGTGGCTTCTCTGTTATGGTGATTCCTCTCTCTGCTGGAGGCTTTCCTCAACAAAAGATCCACATTACCAGCAACTTCAACCTCCTGGGCTCCTCACTGCACTTTTGGCTTTATTCTCACAGATTCAGAGTCCTCTGAGGAACACATTCCCTGGGCTGCAAGGCCTTTTTCTGAAATCTGGGTGGAAGCCTTCCCAACTAAACAACTCTTGCATTCTGCATGCCAGTAAAACTAGCACCATATTGATAATCCCAAGGTCTGTTGCTACCTTGAGTGGTAACCTGACCCCTTTGACTATAGCTGCTGCAACCTCTGAGTGCCTGGATGGCTGAGCATTGTGAAATGAATCACAAGGAACCAATTTCCAGGGCTGCTCTGCTCCAGCAGGGGGCCTGGGGGCTGTCTTCTCAAATGAAAGCTTTACAGTTTGTAAGTTTGTGCCCTTGAACTTGCAAAGGTGCAGTCTTGCTGATCCCTGGGATGCATTCAAGCTCTCGTTCCTATTGTCCCCAATGCAAAGTACTTAGTTTGTTTTTAACGATAATCTTTTTAGTAACCAGACTTTCCATAGTCTCGTTTGCAGCCACTTCCTTTCAGATAAAATGGCAAACTTTTAAATCATTTAACTCTACCATTTACTCCTGAATCTCACTGTAGATCTTGTTTAAAGTAGCAAGCAGGAATCATGCTATAGGCTGAATATTGGACACCTCTTGAAATTTCTTCCAACAGATTAGTCTACTGCCCTTAATTTCAGTTTTCCACAGAGTCTCAGGACGTGGGCAAAAAGTAGACCGTAACACACATGGCCTCTAGTCCAACTGCCAGTGGAGTCCTTGTTCTCACCTGAAACCTCTGGAGCCTGGCCTTTACTGCCTGTATTTCTTTCAGCGTTCTGCTGTACTGAGCTCTGACCAGACTCGTCCATCAAGCTCAGGCTACAGCATTATAGGGCTTCTCTTGTTGGATCTACAAACCTTCCCAAATTCCTCCTATGAATCAGTTCCTAAGGCTTCTGAAACAGGTGGTTAAGTATAGTCACAGCAATGGTCCCACTCCCAGTACCAAAATCTCTTAGTCACTTTCCACATCACTGGGACACAATACCCAACACCGACCACTTAAAGGAGGAGTCGTTTATTTTGGCTTATGGTTTCACCCAGAGTCAGCTGGGTGCAAAGCAGAAATGGTACAGTGAACACGCTGAATACGCTGGCAGGGGAAAGGGTGCTCGTCCTATGGCTGCCAAGAAGCAGAGAAAGAAGGGAGGAGCCAGAGAGAAGAATGTGCTCCTCCAAGTCAGGCACCCAGCGACCGCCTCTGACTTGGCTACTTTTCTCTCATTGCTGAGACAAAATACCTGATGCCCAAAATTAAGGAAGGAAAGGTCTATTTAGCTCACAGTGTGTGGAGGTTTCAGTGCATACTCAGCTGGCTTCAAGGCAGGGTGGCACATGGCAGAGGGCAACAGTTCATGGTGGCAGAAGACAGCAAAAGCAGCAAGAGCAAAAGGGAGGAGTGCCAGCAGGGGAGAGCAAGCCTCTCTCCCCCCCTTGTATTATATCCACCCCGGGGCGAGTGTGGCACTCGCACCCATAATCCCAGCATTGAACCATGGATCAGTCATAAACTCTAGAAGCCCACCCCCACAACTGCACGAGGACCTGGGGAAACATCCAGGCACAAACCATAACAACCTCCAACCAGCCCTTACCTCGTACAAAATGTTCAGCTACAAATACATCCATGGTTTAATCCGCTGATGAGCACAGCATCCCCATAACCCAGTCATCTTTCGCAAACGTGAGAATTCCAGAACAGGAGGATTTTTTTTTTTGTAGCATTGCTTACCACTGCAACACAACTATACCATTATAAATGGTCATAGTAGTAGTGGCTATACAAATCACAGTACATTCTTCCAATAAAACACTATGCAAAATATGAGTAACCATATTATAGAATGAATCGGTTACTCTTAAAGTTACATCATAGACACATTTTTAGGTAGGAAAAACAGTAACCCTATTTATGTAAAGAAAATGTACATGATTTGCAGCCCAAAAAACTGAAATGTATTCAAATAAAGGTAACTTTATCCCTGTAAAACTAGCTCTTGTATCTGTATTGAATTCCTATTTGACCAAATGGGAAAAAGAAATTGATGTCCTACTTTCCCGAGGGCTATTTTTAAGTTCCGTGGGGGCTTGGAAATTTGGAAAGGCTTCAAGATCTATCTACACTGGCATCCATCAGTTATCTTTTTCTTGCATCTGGTTTTCCTGATCATTTCATCAACGACTGAAATTTAGCTGGCACCCACCAGTACAGAAATATAATGTTGCTACCAATTGTTAAAATTGTGGAACTCTTCTAAACCAGTCAGTGAACAGAGCCCGCCCTCCAGCACTCTACCTCAGCCACCAAACCCAGCTACTCCAATTCTTCTCCCCATTGGGAGCTTCTCATAACTAGCCCACTGTCCGAAGATTGCTAGACACAGCGGGTCTTCCAGGAACCTGCCCCAGCAACACAGCCACCAGCGGCACATGCCCTACCACTGTGAAATATTACTGAATGCTCACCCCTTCAAAATGACACAAAAATAATCCACTGATAAAAAAGACCTGAGTTAATTGCTTACTGCAATGTAGAGAGCATTACCTTAGTGGTGAGATGGAGGATTAATAGGAATGACTTGGAGTTTAAAGAAAAGTCAAGGTATTTATGAGAGCTGGGGTTTGGGTTTTAGGGTAAGTCTTCCAATAAGAGTATGAGTTGCTGAGAATGGATTATGACGTAATAATGAAGGATTATTATGCACAGCAAAGTAAGCCCTGAGACAAGGGTTTTTTTGTTTTGGTTTGGTTTTTTTTGGTTTTGTTTTTGTTTTGTTTGGCTGTATGAGGGATTGAATTTAGGACCTTGCACTTGCCAGGCAGCCACTTATTCCACTGAGCTATATCCCCAGCATGAGACAAGAGTTTTAAAAAGTTCTGGAAAATAAAATGTCATTTGATACTATTAAGCACTTAGATAGTTACTTAAATGGGGTGGGTTTTTTGTTTGTTTTTGTCTTTTTGAGACAGGGTTTCACCATGCAGTTCAGGCTGGCCTTGAACTCACTTAGTAGCCCAGGCTGGCCTCAAACTCACAGTGATCCGCCTCAACCTCCCGAGTGCTGGGATTACATGTGTGCTCTACCATGCCCAGATCCACTGAGGTGGTTTTTAAGGAAATTTTGGAAATAGACAATGTACTTGTTTATAATTTATCTTTCTTATAACATTATGTAATACAACATCCAGTGGTAACCCCCTACTATTTTCCCTGTAATCTGGTATTTCCTTTATTGTTTTTGTGTTGACAAATGCGGAGACAACACTATGTAATACAGCACCCAGTGATGGTTCCCTATTGTGTCCTCTGTCATTTGTATATCCTTTATTGATTTTGTTATAACAAATGGGAAGATAACTATGTTATACAGCATCCAGTGCCAATTCCCTATTATCTTCTCAATAACTTGGTATTTTCTGTATTGTTTCTGTGTTATTCTGGGTTCTTGTGTCTTAAAAATAAAATTTAAAAAAATAATCTATCATTCTTGTGTTTTCTGAGATAATAAAGCTACCTTGACAAAGAAAGATAAAATAGAAAAGTACAAGGCATGTTGTTTTTACATTGGTTGTCTCAGTTCTGGGTTCTTTCTTAAGCCTGAGCGGACGAGTAGATCCCTTCACATATGGGATCAGTTCAGTTCTTTACTGTTCCTTGAATGGCCACAATTGCACATCATGTTTCTGAAGATGATCTCCTCAATAGTATCAGTATCAAATTTTTTCTATTCTGTTTTTAGGTAATCGATTGTTGGATCATTTGATGGGTCAATGACTATACAGTAAGACAGAATATTGCTCATCTGAATACTGCAGGGCAAGAAAAGGATTATGATAAGAGCTTTCAGTCAATGTTTCAAGCAAAAGCCAGCAGCACTCAAATTGAACAGAAAAAATACATCTCACCCCCACTCTAAAGCCTGCAGAGCCAACTATGCATTATTAGCCAATTTACCTAATTTTATAATTTCTTAGTGTGTTTCCTGAAGCTTTTTAATAGCATTAAAGATCTCAGAGAGGTCTGTAGTAATGTAATGATAACATTCTTCCTTAAAGACACTATACCCTAAAGAGGCCAATAGTATATCAAAAGTGCTCTATACTGAGCCAATGCCTTCCAGTTCCACAAACTTCTTACACGCGAAGTTCTATACCTTTGGCAGAATTGCCTCTCTCGGCACCACAGCACGCAGTGTTTCCCTACCTTCTAGACCTCTTGAAACACAAAGCAACAATATTTAAAGAAAAGGAAAGATCAATTCAAAATTCTCCTGGGGTATTTAGGAGTTCAATTTTCTAGTCAAAATCCAATGTTTTTTTTTTCTTGATTTCAGTTTTCTAACAATATGTTATTCTAAGAGAGAAACACATAGACCCAAAAGTACTCAGTTGGCTAAAGTAACAAGTACCTATTTTCAAAATAGTGGCCAGTAGATTTCTGTTCACAAATCCAATATGTTATAAAAGGTCCCTGATGGCCCAGTGTTAGCCAAAATACCCTCTAAGGCATAATAAAATAAAGTTCTGATATTTTGGCACCATGAATCAAGAATGATTCAGCATCAGGCAATGAAGTTTGTAGTAGCACAAGCAAGGAAGACACTATGGCTCTTGTCAGATCTATAAAAGCAAGACAACTCTCAAAAATATGCCAATCTGGCTAAGATATAGCTCAGAGGTAGATCACTTACCTAGCACACATGAGGCCCTGGGTCCCATCAGCAGCCACACACACACACACACACACACACACACACACACACACACAAACAGTGTACCACCTGCTCCCTGATTCTCTGTAAGCTCTATGTCTTTGAAAGTTCAATTACAAAGCTAATTCCCATGAAAAGTCTCCAAGTATTGTTCGAGTAGAGACAAAAGTATCTTCTTCTAGATAAGACATAACAGAGGGTTTTAGATTTATGGCTGTGTAGTGCTTGTCATTTAAAAAGTCAACTGAATCTCATCACAGAGAAAAGTCAAGCGATTCATTACAGGGAACTAGTACCAAAGGAAAACAGATACAGACAGACAACAGTTAATCTGTTGATGGCATCAGTCAGTTCACAAGTAAATTTTAGCCAAATATCAGACAAAGCATGACAAGGAAAAGTTAAGAATAGAGGCCTTATAGATAGCGTAGACATAGACAGTCTTATAAGAGCAAAAGAGGAAATAAAAGAGCTAGAAAAATAAAGAACAAAATTGTTACAGCATGATAATATGGGGTCACATTCTGTGGATCTCATGTAGTCATTTGCTTTATCTGGAAGTCCTGAGTACGTGTTACCTTCTTCCAAAGACCATCAGCTTGTGGAAAGTTCCCAAGAATTCTCAGCTTGAGGTCTCTTGCAATAACTATACTTTAATAATTCAAGGATGGTTTATGCTCTTTATTTGAAAGGTGTGACTCGAAGGAACAATTCTTTGGGGTTTCACTACTGTGCTAGATATTAATATGTAGTGTCCAGCACAGTTTTCCACTAGGGTTCAAGGATGTCTCTCATTTTTTTTTTTAATTTTATTTTAAAGACAAAAGAATGGAGACATATGAACCAGAAAAGCCATAAACAATACAGAAAATACAAAGTTATACAGAATATAGTAGGGAATTAGAACTGGATGTTGTATTACATAGTTATCTTCACATTAGTTAACACAAAAACATTAAAGGAAATACCAAATTATAGATAAGATAGTAGG
>PVLD010022783.1:0-28656 GCA_004027595.1 Dinomys branickii | reverse complement strand
TGGTTCAGAATATTTTCAAATCTTGTTTCTTGCTGGGCACAGTGACACATGTCTTAATCCCAGGAGCCCAAGGTAGGAGGATTGCAAGTTGGAGGCCAGCCTGGGCAAACGAGCAAGACCTGTCTCAAAATGAAAAATAGAAGGGGCCTAGTATGTGTGAGGCCCTGGGTTCAGTTCCTAAGCCACAGAAAATATTGTATATTTCTCCAATATCACATATTTCTGTTATCTATCTCTAGGTATGTTAGGATGTACAGTGGTATGAAATCTCTGTGCCAAAGCTTCATCTCCCCCTAAAATTCCCAGTCCTCTGTGAAAGGAAGGAAAGTGTGATCAGAAAGATTTCAGAGATATAGTGGCATTAAGTAAAAGTAGTTAAAATATCTTTTTCTGTTTCAAATTTTATATAAAGCTATGACTGTGTGAACACCGTGGGAACACACTTCCAGGTCCATCCTAGAACTCTAAGAAAACTGTATGAGAGATGAACCCTGGCACTTAAGTAGGGTTGAATAGGCTCACAATGAATCACAATGAACTCCCTCTGTTTTTAGGAAAGGCCCAGAGAAGAATCTCTCTCTTTTGGCATTGGACTGTGTTGTAACTTCAGGTGACATCTGCCGGGATGTCCCCTCCCAGTCCCAGGATGAGGCCAACCCGAAAGCGAGCGGAGCACACAGGGAGACTAACTCAGGTCCTTGATGGTATTGTTGATTCACTGATGAGTCAAACATGGAGCTGACCTTACTTCTTCACTTCCTGTTACATGAGGTACTAAATTAACTTATTCTTGAAACCTTTTAAATTAATGTTTCTATTACACATAGCTTAAAATATCCTCATTTATTTTGTTTATTCTCCTCGCCTCTAAATACTTCTTATTCTTTAAAATAATCTTTTGAGCATTGTTGTTCACTGGGGGGGATTGTATGTCAAAATATAAGCTTTATCAGAATTTATCTTCTTTGATATAGTAGCTGCAATACCAAAACCAGTGCCCAGTTCATAGTAGATCCTCAGTAAATACTTGTTGACTTAAACAAAGCACTTTTTTTTTTTTTGCGGTACTGGGGATCGAACTCAGGACCCTGCGCTTACTAGGCAAGCGCTTATTCCACTGTGCTATATCCCCAGCCCCTTGTTGACTTAAACAAATGAGTGAAGTGCGGTACTGATGGTGAGTGAAAAAGCCCAGGCGTCCTTCCTCTCACTATGTGTTACATTTCCAGCTATCTGTTCTTAGAGAAAGGAGCCCATTTTAGTAAAATCATTCTCCTTGTATTTTGTGACTGCTATTACAGACACATTTCTGCTCCACTCAGGCCAATGATCCCCTGAGCCCATCCTGCTGAGGCGTTACAGGGTGGTCTGGGGCTTGATGCTCAGGCCAAAGGAAGCCAGGACTTGTCTCCATATGTAGTACAGAGACCTGGCTCATAGAATGGTGAAAGGAGCTAGACCTACTGGTGGGGAAAAGAAGTGAAGCATTTTCTCTGGAGAATAACTTTTGGCTCCTCAGTCTGCTTTGTTCCTCACATCCCATCTGTCACCATGTTCTGACATTTCCCTGAACAGAACATCATGCATGCTTGCCCTCTTCTTTTTAATTCCATGAGTAAGCTCCTTCCTGGAGTTACCCAGTGTCCTCAGCACTTTCAGAAATATTCTCCATCTCTGGTTACATTCACCTTTCTTTCCCCATGTACCAATTGGCTTTTAGTGACTCTGTGGTCCTGGGATTGAAGGCCACATTGTTGTCCTCTAAGCTTTAAGAAAGACATATTAGAGTCTTTGAAGACATAATTGAAGTTACATTCTTTGTGCTATTGACAATTGCTAATTCTTATTAGAGAAAAAGGACCATTCTATAAATGGGACAAAACTATCCAAATATGGATTCACCTTTCTATTCTTTCATTTCTTTTTTCTTTCTTCCTGAGACGAGGTCTTCCTATGCAGTTCAAGCTGGCCTTGAACTCACTGTGTAGCCTAGGTTGGCCTCAAACCTGTGGCAATTCTCCTGCCTCAGCGTCCCAGGAGCTGTGATTACAGGTGTGTGCCACTGCACCCAGCTTTTTATTCTTTCTTTCTTTCTTTCTTTCTTTCTTTCTTTCTTTCTGTCTGTCTTTCTTTCGTCTGTCTTAAAGCTAGGGATAAGAATAAGACACAGTGCCTACCTTCAAGATGCACTCTGCTTCAAGAAGAAGAGGGACAAATAAAGCAATATTTACAGTGCAGCATAATGAGCATATACATTTTGTCCTCAGAAACTTTAGAAAGTTATTTAACTAATTTGTAATGACTCAAGAGAGGCATACAGAGATGATTCCTATGGTATACTATCAATGATGACTACAAATCAGCCTGGTTTTAACAGAATGTTGGTGTAAGTTATTCCAGGAAAAACAAAGAATAGCATGCATAAACACCTGAAAGCAAGAATGTGCATAGCACGTTCAAGGAACTAAGAGAACTAGTGGGGTTGATTAAAGAGCTGGTAGGGTAGAGGTGGTCAATAGATAAAGCAAGAGATACAAGAAAGAACTAGAACATGAAAGACCTTTAAGATCTTTTAAGATCCTTTATAGATATGTTCAATAATTAGATTTTACCTGAAGAGAAATGTTTAATCATTTGTGTTGGTTGGGGTTCTCTAGCAGAACAGAAATGTGTGTGTGTGTGTGTGTGTGTGTGTGTGTGTGTGTGTGTGTGTGTTTAATTCTACAAAGAGATAACTTAGGTTACCATACAGGATCAGAGGTGGGACAGTCCACAGTGACCATCTGTGGGATAGAAGGTAGGAGAGTCAACAGTGGCTGCCTGCAGGTTGGAGAAGCAGATGATCCAGTGAGCGTTCAGCCCAGGAAGCTGGAAGCCTCAGAACTGGATGGACTAAGAATGCAGCTCAGTCTGAGGCTGAAGGATTCAAAGTTCCCTGGTAAGTCCCTGGTGTGACTCCACACTGAAAGTTTCAGGAAGCAGGAGTCTCAAATACAGGCAACGGCAGCAGCAAAACATACACCTGCTTAAGTCGAACTGAGCTGCAGTTGCAGGCCAACTTCCTTTTACTTCCCATTTGCTCATATCTGCCCTGCCAGCTTATTGAATATAGCTTGCTGGCTTGCATCCCAACCATCTCTGGAAATATCCTTCCAGACACACCCAAAAGTGCTTTTCTAAGTGCCTAGGCATCTCTCAATCCAGTCAAACTCACAATCAAGATTGACTATCACAGCATTGCTGGATTTTCAGCACTAAAGTGACATGGTCAGATTTGCATTTCAGAAATGTCACTACGGCTTCAGTGTCAAAAATTGATTAGAGAGGATTCTCGTGGTAGAAAAACCAGTTAGGAGGTTGGTATGGTAGCATAAGCAACAGATAATAGTGGCTTGACCTGATGTTAAAAGAGGACACGGAAAATACAAACATATTTTCAGCACAGTTTACATGATCTGCTGGCTCATTGTGAGAGAATTGAAGTTGAAAGAGAGAAGGAGGTGGGACAGAATTTCTTAAACGTGCCAAAAAATCCCCACTGAAAAATCAAAGCTTGATATGTGGACTTCATTAAAATTAAGAACTTATATTTATCCAAAGGTAGAAATCAGACAGTGAAAAGTCAATCCAAGGATGAGTAATATGAATTGACTTACATATATTTGACAGAAACTTCATATCTAGAATATATTTCAGAATTCTACATATTAAAAAGAAAAGGACAACTGTTATGGTGCAAATGTGACTTTTCATACCAAAATTCTTGCTGAGGCTTAATTTCCCAGTTTTGCAGTGTCGAGAAGTGATAAAGCTTTTAAGAGGCATTTGAAGTTATGAAGTATTCTCTCACAATCAGCCAGCAGGTCATGTAAACTGTGCCTAAAATTATATTCCAAATATGTTTGTATTTTCCATGTCCTCTTTTAACATCCGGTCAAGCCACTATTATCTGTTGCTTATGCTACCATACCAACCTCGTAACTGGCTTTTCCTACCATAAGAATCCTCTCCAATCAATTTTTGACACTGAAGCTGTAGTGATATTTCTGAAATGGAAATCTGACCATGTCACTTTAGTGCTGAAAATTCAGCAGTGCTGTGATGGTCATATTTTTATCAAGAAACTGTGCAAGTTCTCTGGAGACTGTATTAAGTCTTGGAGAGACTGCATTAGTTCCCTTGAGAGTGAGTTACTATAAATTGAGTTTGGTTTTCTTGGCTTTGTCTCTTGTTTGCCTTCTTGTACTCCTTCTTGTACAACCTCCCCTAGGGTGGGTGTAGCACTCATATAATCTCTATGCCCTTGTCTTGTGCAGGCTCAGGAGGTTTACAAAGTGAGGACCCTGGCCCCCTACTGAGTCACTTAGTTAAACTTTTAAACTTCTCAAGTTGACACAATGAACAATGATATTCAGAGTTGTAAATGCCTGAATGTGGTGCCAGCTTCAGTGTTAGGACACAGACAGCAGGCCCTCACCAGAGACCAGACTGAAGTGGTCACCTGATCTTGGACTTCTGACCTCAAAAAGTATGAACTAAGTAAACCTATCTAAACTACCCTGCCTCAAGTATTTTGTTATAGCAACACAGATTAAAACACTAACACAACTTGAAATTTGTGTTAAAGTCTTAAATAGTCACTTTGCAGGAGAATTTCTAAGTGACAATTAGCAGAGAAAAAGGTGCTTAACATTGTTAGTCTTTAATGAAATGCACATTAAAAGCAAAATAAGATATCACTATACTCCCCCCAAAATGGTTAAAATTAAAAAGGCTGACAATATCAAGCACTAGTAAGGATGTGGGACAATTCAATCCCTTGCACAATGCTGGTGGGACTATAAGTTGGCAGAAGTGGAGAAAATTGATTGGCAACATCTAGTAAAGTTAAATGTATACACATCCTGTGAATCAGAAGTTCCACTTCTGGGACAAATGGATGGCTATGCATACAAACAACAATGTCCAAAGTGTTAATATCATGGTTTATCAAATTCCTGGTGGAAAAACCCAAAACTTCATCAACAGTACAAAGGATAAATGAGTTGTGGTGCATCACACAATGGAATACTATAGAAACATTTAAAAAATAAACATTTGAGAGATACAATGACATCGATGAATCTCAGAGAGAGAACACTATCAAAGAGCAAAGATTCCTAAAATATGATGCCATTATATGATCAGGCGAAACTAACCCTAAGTGATAGAAATCAGATGAGTGTCAATTACTGTCTGGACAAGAGTACTAGGGAGACATCCGGGCAGTAAAAACATTCCTTACCTTGATAAGGGCGGTGGATAATGGGTGTATTCTTATGTAAGTATTTATTGAACTTCACAATTAAATATTTTTGCACATCATTTGAACATAATTGTAATAAGGTTTTAGGGAGAGGATGAGGTCAGATTTGGATGTTCAGAGTTGTAAATGCCTGAACATATTGAGATACAGTAGACTAAATTTGGCAGATTGATGTAGAGTTTATTTTTCAACTACTGGCTGTATTCCACAAGCAAGTATGTATATATTGAAGCTGTGAGATGAAGTGCATAAGATTTGCAATCTCATGTATAAAGTACGTAAGATTTGAAATCATGCATCATCTCCGCTTTTAGAAACCCTCATGCAAACAATAGTGCGGAGGCTTAAATATTGCATAACCTCTCTTATATGAGAAACTCAAACTATAAATCATATCAAATAAACAAAATAAAAGATAGACAATAGGAAACAAGGAGCTAGATCATTTGCAAATGCAAAAGGGGGCCTGGAGATGGAGAGGGAGTGGAAGAGAAGGGGAGTGAAAGAATTCAGATGTGTTAAGTACATGTACCTACTCTGCAAGATGAATTAACCATTATGTACTGCAATCATAGGCAAATAAAAATCTAAAAAACATAGTGTGAATTAATAAGTAATGTTAGTGAAAAATAATGGAGTCAGTTGATGTCTTAGTTTCTTTTCTCACATTTTTGAGACAAAATACCCAACACAAAATTCAGGAAGGAAAAGTTCATTTAGCTCACAATCTGTGGAAGTTTCAGTCCATAATCAGCTGGCTCCAAGGCAGAGTGGCAGAGTACAGGGGCAATAGTTCATGACGGCACATGAAAGCAAAAGCAGCAAGAGCAAGAAGTGGGGAGCAAGCCTCTTTTTCTCCCTTATATTGCATGCAGGCTACCAACCCCTAGGATGGATGTAGCACTCATATAATCTCCGTGCCCTCCTCTTGTGCAGGCTCAGGATGTTTACAAAGTGAGGACCCTGTCCCCCTGCTAGGTCACTTAGTTAAACTTTTAAACTTCTCAAGTTGACACAATGAACAACATTCCTAGAGGGAAGGGCATATCCTCTACACTCTAGGATGTAGAACTGCTATGTTAGTTAGTTAAGCTTCTAGACACAATCAACTGTTACAGTTGATGAAGGGTTTTAAATCTCAATCTAAAGACTTGGCAATTGATTCGAGACATAGAGGGAAGTCATTATGCATTTTTGGGTCCAGGAATATCAAAATCAAAATGCTCCCTAAAGCAGATTATTCTTATAGCTGCATCGAGGAGGCACAGGAACTGGCCAGGACTACAAGAGAAAAGGGCAATGTGAGGAGGCTGGATGTTGTGCTTCAGCCTTGAGGTCAGAAAGGCCTGGCTGGAGGTGTGTCACTGGGAATGAGGAAGAGAAGATGCAAGGCCAAGAACGGGTAAGGAAAGAATCAACAGGACTGACCATTTGATGATATGGGATATAAGGAAGGAAGGAAAAGATAAGTCTAGCTCCAGTTAAAATAATATGAGTTCACAGGCTTCTTTAAACCAGCTCTTGAATCTATTTCATAGTTATTGAGCACATTTAATGAGGTAATATGTGTAAAGTGGTTAACACAATGCCTCACACATACTAAGTATTCAATTAAGTTAGCTGCTATTATTCCAGCTACAGCTGCTCACTGCTGGAGAAATGCATGCAATCAGGCGGGTTGGTTCCACTTTAAATTCATGATTAGCAACCTCAAGGGGGTCCTTAACACAGCTTACACCTTCACCGACTCTACCATCTGTTCCAAGTCCTCAAGGGCCTTGCCCCACTTCACCCCTTTGCTCCCAATGTATGACCCACCTTCTTCCATGCAAGAAAAAACAGATTCCATCAGAAAATAGTCTCCCTCAACAGTTCACTATCCCATCCGCCTGGCTCAGTATTCTGCCCCAACTTCTCCAACTGACCCGCTCTTACCATGCAGGGTGCAATTTCAAAGACCAGCATCCGAATGGGCACACGTCCTCCTCTGGACCTTCCAAAAACTTGGAGCCAACTCACACCTCTTTCCTTAAGCTCTTCACTTCTAGAGTACAGGATGTAAGTGCAAGGACTGTTTGTGTCCAGTTTGCACACCGTCTCTGTCACTTAGCAGCCATAAGACCCTGGGTAAAGCCTCTCTGCACCCTCTGTCCTCAACTATGAAGTGGGGACCATAAAAGCACCGTCTGATAGGATTTCCATGAGCCTTCAATGAGATTATGCATGAAAAGCACTTAGCCAGAGCCGTGTGTGTGTTTGCTAGTGATATTATCTATTATTTTTACAGTTTTCTATTAGCATTTATATATTCCCAAGAGTTCTCCATCCCCCCCAAAAAGCTCTTCTTAATCCAACATACTCCTCCAACTATTGCCTCATTTACTTGCCAGAACATAACAAAAGAATAGTCTATAGCCATTATACTCAGTTTAACTGTCGAATTATTTTTCAAATCCTTCCAGTCTTGTCATAGTCACCAATGCCAACCAGTGTTGTAGATTCTAGTGTTCCATTCTCATATTATATGATCTGTCAGCAAAATTTCCATGGCATCTCTGCATACTCTCATTGATCAACCATTCACTACCATTAATTCCAGATTCTTTCATCATCTTGGTTTTTCTCTACTATAGGAGATCTTGCATAATCTCTGTTTCCAATCCCCCACTATCTGAACTTTGTCAGTGTTCACAAGTCTCTGTCTCAGATCCTCCCAGACTTTTATTATTACCTGTGTTAGTAAGGATGGGTTGTTATGTTCCAGTGACAGGTGACAACCTCGACACCATTGTTACTTTTCCTTCCTCATACCCAAACACCCAGCCTATCATCAAGGTATCATTTATCTCAAAGCCAAGATAGTCTTTGAATCCTACCACTTTTCACAGAAACAATCGTGTCTTTTCTCCAGCTCAGAACTACTCAAGGGCTCCTCATTGCAGAAATATGAATCCAAACCTATCCCCACACCTCATAAGGCTCCAGGTAACTGGACATCATGGTCCTCTCCGACGTGGCTGCACGTCTTACGCACTTTCTGTCTGTGAGCTCCATTCCTGTCCCACTGACCTTTAGTTCTGTGGCTGATATATAAGCTGTCTGCTCTGCATCTTGCTTGCTGTCCCTAAAATACTCTTTCTCTATCCCTGTGGCAGTCAGTGTGTGACAAGGCAGGCATGGCAGCTGCCTTGGAAAACTGCCTAAACACACTGCATGCCTCAGTCTCTCCATTTGTGTAATGCCCTCATATGGTTTTGTGAAGAATAAATGGATTTATTGTGTTAAGCCCTTCAAATACTAACTGGTACACAGCAAGTGCCCAGTAAACAGATGGTCCTCTTATTCCTTCTTCCAGGTCTGATTTCACTATCTTGAACTCAGGGAGTTCCTCTCTTGAGATAGGCTTCCCTACACCTGGTTAGGTCTCCCTGGTAGATGTGTTCATGTTCACTCTCCATGTTCTCACCTCCCTGATGACAGCTGTAATTTTATATAACCAAGAAGTTAGAGCTTTCCCATCCCTAGGCATCTTTTACTCATAGTTAAAAACAGCATTTCAACATACCTAACTAAACAAAGTTTTTGGGTCTGCTGCACACTGCCATACACATTATACTCAGAAACACACATACACATGCCTGGGAATACACACACTGGTTAACAGACTTTCAACATTCATCACTTAAAACATAGTACATGCAAAAATAATGAACACCTGGTCTAACCCTGTGTCTCACATGGATATTATTATAGTGAGTCATTCTTGCACCTGACTATGTTAGAAACATTCCTTCCATGAAGAAGTGCACATGTAGCATGTTTTACTAAATGACACTTCACACAGCCATCACTACAGCCAGTTATTCATGCACCTAGCTGTGGAAACTACAGTTTCATCTTATGCCATTATGAAAGTAGTACCTGCATCATATACCACTAAACACAGTATTTTGTATGCACCTACCTTATAAAACTTTGGGAAGTATTTCTGGGAAAGAGAGTCAGAGTTTGTTTCTGAGGCTGCCACTAGTCTGTCTTGTTTGCATCTTCTTGTGACTCCAATGCTAATCTCATTTCACAGCTTGCAATGTCTACGGGGCTGTTTTTCATACTCCAAGGGACAAACATATACACTCTCATACACTGATGGCTTCATTCCAGTGCTTGGTCATGTGTCTTTGTCCTAAGGGTGGAGTCCAGCTTCCTTCTTCACAGAGAGCCCCATCATGCCTCGTGCCTCTTCCGTGAACATCCCTGTCCAGTTTTAGGGAAGGCTCCCCCATGCCCAAGAGGGACAGGGAAGATTTTCAGAACAGTCCGTTCCTTCTGCATGGGGTATAGGCTCTGGGCTTTCCCAGGACCCCCAGCTATGCTTTGGTGCTACAATTTTGTCTCCTTCCCTATCTCTCTGGTGGACTGAAGGGCTCACTTACATGCTTCCTTCAAGGTGACCTGATGGGTCATGATAGAAAAGTGACACAATCCTCCACACAGACATATGTGCAGCCCCAAATTCAAACACAAATTGCCAAACAGTGTTGTCTCCATGGGAAGGAAAAACATGTCTTGACTCCACAGTGATCTGCCCAGCTGACCCAGGATCCAGGACCTTACATGGGGAGCCTGTAGGTGTTTACACAAAGGGAGCCATTATAAGATGACCTACACCTTTTTTTTATTAGTACATGTTTGCCACACACAATGATCACATTCATCAGAGGGAATTTGTATCTGTACATAATATATTATGTACAGATTGTTCTCTTTTACCTCATCCCCTCTCTCCCTTTGACTCTAATAAAGTGGCAACTTTCCCAGAGATTAACTTTGGAGGAAAAGTGAGTTCAAAAGGCCTAAGCAAGCAAGCAAGAACCAAGGTGCGGGATAGAGAGGCTGGACACTGATTATTAGAGCCTTCTCAGATCAGGGAAGCTGGGCAGAGAAAGTACGGCTGTAAGCATTGATGGGACTCATTAAAGAAGCCACCAATCCGGAAGATGGATTTTAAGCACAAAAGTGTGAGATTGGAGCAGAAGACCAGGAATAAGCATTATAATAATTTGGATCAAATTTGTCTTAAAATACAGATTGTGCATCCTGTCTCAGGCCACAAGTAAAGTCCACGTGTAGGCAGGATAGAACCCTCCAGTAGGCCTAGGAAAAAATTTGGTTTTGGGAAAGTTTACAAAGAAGGGCTGGGAAGCAGGTAGCTCCACACAGTAGGGGAAGGTAGGAATAAAATGGTTGTCTACAGGATGCTAACTTCCTGGATTGAGTCAATTTATTTCTATTCATATGCCATTGTTTTCCTTCTATTTCCCCCTTCTTTATGTTACTCTTATCCTATTCTTCCTCCTGTCTTCCTTCTCTTCCTGTTCCTCCCCTTTTTTCTTTCTCTTCTCTCTAAACAAGTATGCCAATTAATTTTGATTGTGGGTCTGAATGCATTGTGACTTTTGGAGAAGTGCTTGAGTTATGAAGGCGCAAAACTCATCAGCGGGCTCACAGATGAGTATTAGCAGTGGGGCCTAGTTGGAGGATCCTGAAGCTATGACTTTGCAGACTATAGCTGGTCCCTGGCCCCTTTCTGTCTAGCTCTTACCCTGTGCTCTGCTTCCCAAATTCCACAAGTTGAATAGCTTTCCTGTTTCATGCTTTTCCACCATGGAGTTCCTGCTTTAGAGCTAGCCAACCACAGACTGAACCTTTGAAACTGTGAGCCAAAATAAACTTCTCTGCATATAAGTTGCAGTTTTCAGATATTTTTTCAAAATAATGGATAAAGCTAATGTCTGAGTACCTTCTTGTTGCATAAAATTGTGACATTATATTACTTCTTTGAAGCTCAACTCAAAGACTGGAATGTTCCAAGATGTCTGTATGTCCCTGACTACATTTTTGTTATTTTATGTCTCTTTGAAACTTTTAATTCCCTTTTTATTTCCTTGTTTTGGTCCCATCACCATGCCTTTAACAACTGTCACTTTATAAACTTGTCAAAATTTAATTTATGCTAATTTCTGGCTTACAAGGAGAGTTTCTGTATTCTTGTTAAACCCCATCATGAATTCATGCACTCAAAACACCTCTTGAGTACCTAGTCTGTGCCAGGTGCTTGTTTAATCTATACATGAAATTTCTTTCTGAGGAAGAAGCTACTAATCAGCATAGAATATATATTTATTTTTAGAGATTTCATCTATTTGGATTATTTCATAAAATATCATAAACAAAGCAGCTTGTAGTAACAGAAACTTATTTCTTACTGTTCCAGAGGCTGAAAAGTTGTTATGGTTGAGGTCTAGATATCCCCTGAGAGCCTCATGTACTTGTAGGTGAGGCTTTTGCAAAGTGATGGATCATGGGGGTTTATAGGTGACTCAGGGTTAGGAGGTGGAGTCGGGTCAGGAGAGGCAGGTCACTGGGGATGGGGCCTGGAAGGGTTTATTCCCTCCCCAGCTCTTCCCTTCACTTTCTCTGCTTCCTGGATGCCATTACATCAGCAGCTTTCCTCGTCTCAGGCCCATCCACCATGCTGCTGAACATGCAAGGGCTGAAACTTCTAAAACGTGAGCCTAAACCAGCCTCCCCTGCTTTAAGTTGCAGGTGTCATGTATGGTGTCCCAGGTACGGGAAACATGACTAAGACAGAAGTGTAAAATCAAGGTACTGGCCAGTTCCATCTGACGGAGGCTTGCTTTCTGGTGCTTGGATGTCATCTCCCAGCTGTATTCTCTCAAGGGTATAGCTGGCTTGCTCTCTGAGGCCTCTTCTACAAGGGCACTAAGCCCATTCCTGAGGGCCCCCCTCTTATGGCATAATCACCTCCAATAGTCTCTACTTTGAGGGTCAGGATTGCAAGATATGACTTTGGGGATAGCATAAATATTCAGATCAGAACAGGCAGATCTTTTTAAAAGAATGGAAGAGGAAAATGGCAACATTGTGAATGCTGATTAAGCAACCAAACTCATTTCAATTTTATTTTAGTACTAATAGTTAGTCTAACCTAACTGGATTGGCCTTTTGCCAGATCTTTTTACACAGCCTCAAATTCAGCCCTCTGATAACTTTTCTACTGACAGGGAAGTTAGCTGTTCTTGCTAAAGGTCATCATCATTGCAGACTGCTATAGTTTATTGCTCCTAACCAGGGAGAATTCCCTTTAACGGGTTCAATTTTCATAAAGTCTTTTCTGCTCTTTGGAGCAGCCATAATTTAGTGCCCCCAATTAATGGAGAGAGCTAAAATTTCATACATAGTTAACTATGCCTTCAATCAGTATTTGGCACCTAGAAAATAAGTCCCCAATGCACATTTGCCCCTGCAAGTCATGCTACACCAAAAAATTGGGGCCTGACTACAGACCGTTGCTCCTTCAAATGTTCAAGTTCAGCAATGAGAGCAGCAAGCTGAGTGGAGAATGTTTCCAAGAAAAAGTGTTCAATGCTACTCTGGGGTGTCTGATAGAAATAGAAGTGACTGTAACTTCCTCCAGGTAGAAGTGTCAATGACTATTTTATCTACTCTTCAACCCATGGTAAATGAGTGAGAGTCCCCAAGAAGCTATCCATTCTCTTCCAATGGGTTGTTGCGATTAGGTAGAAGCACTTACTCAACCAGTTACTGACAGGACCTCACCTACTATGGGTTGTTGAGCTGTGTTAGCTCACCCTGTACATTACTCCAGAGTCCTGCGAAGAGATATTTTAAAAGATTCACATAGACTCCTTACTAGGATGGCCATGGTTTGAAACACAGACTCCCCACTGGAAAGTCCAATAGGTCTGGGCTCTGTGGCCAGCTCTGCCATCTGTGTGAGCTCGAACAAATCCTTTCCCTACATCCTGCCTCTCTTTTCCCTATTTTAGGACTCTGATTATTCCCTGTTAACACCACACACTGCACACTGCAAAGAGAATTAAAAGCAGGTGTTTGTCCACACTAGAAGTGTCCAAATCAGCCTTATACATAGCAGTCCCCAAATTGAAACTAACTATGATCCTATAAGTGGCAAACTAATAAACAAACTGTTGTACATCCACATAATATAAAATTAGTCAGTCAAAAGGGGAATGGAATACTAATACAAGCTACAACATAAATAAACCTAGAATACATTATGCTAAGTGAAAGAAGTCAGTGACAAAAGGTCAGATATTGTATGACTCCTGTTATGGCTTGTGTCTAGATGTCGCCTCAAAGCCTCATGCAGTGATAGATGAGGCTTTCTCATGGGTGGCTGGATCTAGAATGTGTGACAATAGGACTGATTCACAGTGCATGCTAGGATTAAGAGTACTAGTATTAAGGGTGTGAGTGCTAACCACCCTAAGTAGCCTGGATAAGACATAAGGGATAGCAAGAAGCTTGTCATTTGCCTGCTTTTGCTGTCTTTTGCCTGCCATGAGCTGTTTCTCCTGTGATGCTCATCTAACATGCCACCCTGCCTCGGAGCCAGCTGGTTATGGACTGAAATCGCTACAAACTGTGAGCTAAATAAACCTTTCCTCCTTTAACTCTGGGTGTCAGGTATTTTGTCTCAGCAATGAGAAAAGTAACTAAGAAAACTCCACTTACATTAAATGTGCAAAGTAGGCAAATCCATAGACTGAAAAGAGATCAATTGTTGTTTGGAAGACAGAAAACAAAGAATTCTTTTTCAATGAGTACGAGGTTTCCTTTCAGTAAAATGAAAATGTTATGGAATTGACTAGTAGTGAGGGATATACTAAAGACCATGGAATCATATACTTTGAAAAGAATAATCATAGCTTCTAATTTAAAGTACAGATGTCAATATCTCCCTTATAAATATAGCAGTCAGAAATTCCAGAGAGGTGGTAGACCATCCTATTTTTAACAAATAGCTAGATTACTTTAATAGACAAACTTATAAAATACTAGTCCACTGAATTTTCCTAAGGGCTTTTTCAGATATCTATTACTTTAACTATTTTGCTGTTCAAATTATGCACTCCCTTATCCTTGTGCTCTCTCTTGTGCTCCGGAAGGCATTTTCCAGGCCAGGGAAAGACGAGGGTGAGTAGTGTAGGCAGTCCTTGACCTTGTGGAGTTTAGATCTAGTGCTCTGGATACAGAAAATGCTTCAGAATGCCTTTTAAATTTTCATTCACACTCTATTAAATAACCAACCAAATTATTACAGAAAGAGTGTAGCATATCTACTTAATGAAATCGTTTTTAGGTGGAAAAAGAGAATCAGGATATCAAAGTATGGCTTCCAACCAATTACTCTCCTCACATCCAGTCCTGTAGGGTCCGTGACCAACTTCCACAACCCTTTTGCTTAAATTAATAACTAAGAGGTTTGGTGGTCTTTCGGAGTGCAGTAATGTGGGAAGACTCCATGCTGAGACATCATTTCTGAGGCAGCACTAGTCCGTGCCAATGCAGAGGGCTGAATACATTTGAGCTTTTGGGGAAAGCCTTCCTAACTCACTGCTGGGAGGGGGCCTCACAGCAGATGCCTCTCTTGGCACTTGGAAAGAACTGCTTCTCACACTATCACTTGCTGTCACAAAGCCTTGAAAATTCTGAGGTTGGCCTTGGGGGCAAAAAGTGAAACCACTGCACAATGGTTTGATTCCAGGTTCAGAAAGGGTACCATGCTAATTAATGCTTCAGGTTGGCAGATAAATTGCCTGAGATGCTGCTGATGCTTTTGCATGTGATAGAAATATATGTGTGCATGTATATTCTCAATGAGGCTTTTGAAAAGACTTTTTTTGGATTTAATTGGAAAAAGGGAGATACAAATAGAGGCAACAGAGGAAGTATTCTTCCAGCCCTGCTTTTAGAACCCTAGTGGATTCTTCTTCTACTTCTCACACTCGTCGCGCTGGGGAACCCCAAAGGCGTCTCTTCGTACAAAAAGGAGCAAGGTTCCAGGCCAGTGAAAGAATGATATCACCAAACCATTCACTGTTGTGCAAAAAAATGTCCTCTTTAAATAGAGGACTTTCCATTTTTGAAAGTGCAATGCTGGATGCGCTCTGAGGCTCTTTTGTTTGAGCCTTCCGACCACTTAGCAGGACTAACCGGCCCAGAGAGCCCGGTGCAGAGGTTTCTGTCCATCTGTCTGGCTGTAGCAGACTCCCACTGATTGTTCCTCTCCCTTAATCTTCCTCCCGTCCCCTGTTGTCTTCCATTTTCTTTAGCCACCCCATGTCCACTCTGCCTCAGACCCTGCTCTTGGTTCAGAGGAACCAGAAATCAGGGAGCCTTGTCCTTACACCCAGGCAGCTCAGAGCCTTTAGGGGCACAAATGATTGTTAGTCCACTTCCAAAACTGGTGTGAACAGCGGTGTGAAGAGAAGGGACCAAATCCTGGCCATCTGGCATGATAAGGGCCTGGCAGAGGGGACTATGAGGGGCCAGTAAAGCTTCCCTCCAGGGACAAACAAAGGTTGGGGGAAGAGGCGAGAGCTGCAGTTCCACATGGGAGAGAGTGGTGCATGTTCAATGCAGAGTCCTTCCATTAGCTCACACAAGGCAGGGGAGGTGGGAGAGACTCACGGTGTGTGAGCCCGCACCTTTCTATATTTGTGTGTGCCTGTCTAGGAACATGGAGTGGAAAGGCAGCTGACCTGGTGGTTGCCCCTGCGGACTCCTGGGGCATGTTCACTTCTAGTCCTGCACCTTTGCCTAGAAAATGTTGTTTGTGAGAGCTTTATTAAATAATTCAAGCTGATGTTCGTTTTTGGAGGATTATTGTGAAATGTTTTCTTTGGTTAAGGACAGGGAAAGGTTTTCTTTTTATCTTAAAGGAAAGACACATTGACTCTCAGAACGTCATGACCTAAAAGCACCTATTTCCTTCCCTGGGGGAAATGGTTTTAAAACGCAAGACACTTTCCAGATTCCTAGGGCTCCCAGATTCCTAGATGGTTGTGAAGTAAATGTTATTTTTAAGGGTAGAACATACACTGTAAAAATCACAGAATAAAAACCATCTCCTTGACTACTAAATACGCACTTGGGTAGTGGGCTTCAAGATAAAACAGTGCCGGGGAGCTTGGCCACTCACACACCACTGTTGCGTTACATTTACAAACATCAAGACACACATGTGTGGTCACAGCCAGCATTTAAGAGTTTATCTTGAGGTGACTTAAAGTTAATATTTATTGATATTTGTTCAGATTTTATCAAAAGAAATCCTTGATTTTTTCTAACTGAGAAGATTAGAAATGGAGACAGAGAGAGCAGGGAGTGCCAGGAGGGGAAGGGGACAGAAAAATTAAGATGTGCTACGTACATGTATACACCCACCCACAATAAATGTAATCATTACGTACAAACATGGACTAGTAAGAAAAAACAAAATTATAAATGGACAGACCTTGTAACATCTTTTTCCTGGAGTTGAAACTGTTAGACGGGTTCTACGTGTCTTAAGTTCCTCATGCAGCACTTGAATATGCATCAATATTTTCTCATTTACAGTATAAAATCTGAAGAAATGGTAATACCGCCAAGAGCTATTGTAAGTAATCTGGTGATGAGAAAAACAGAAACATATTGCTTATTTCTCACTTGTTTTCTCATGTTACTGAATGCCCTTCCCTCATCTAGTTGTTTCCTTGTGATTTTGTGCCACAGTTTAACACTGCACATGTCCTAATTCCACAATACAGTTTGCTGAGTATCTCCAGGCACAGAGAATAGTGCTGAAATACTATGTATTTTTAGCTTATGGTTAACTCCCGCTTGCCCGTCCATAGAGATGTGGTGTTGCAGAGAACCTGGGCTTTGTGGGGAGCAGAAACTGCCGGAGACCCCACTCCTGTGTCCAGATAAAAATCTTCACTAAGCCACCGCCATGTTTTACATATTCAGTGCATGAACTTGAGCAACATGATTAACCCTTGAGAGTCACGGTTTCCTTATCTGTAAAATGGGAATAACAGTTATCCCCTCCCGGGCACTGAAGATTTTTCTGAGTCTTTTACAAGAGCATGCCCCTTCCTTGTAAACATCACACTAGGCCCTGGTTCTGCTGTTCTTTTTTCTCCCGTTTTATAGGGGAAGAAATACAAGCATAATTATTTGAAGTGACTTGCCCGAGTCTGTAAGTGATTTAATCTCCCTGGGTTTCCTCAGTTTCTTCATTTGTCAAATGTGATAATGTTGCCACCAAGTGAATATGATATAGGCAAATGAGACACTTAGAACAGTATGCAGCACAGAATACACCCTCAAGACTTGTTTTATTACTGTGAAGGTGCTTATCACCTTTCAAATTCAACACATCTGTGTATTTCTGTATTTATTTTCAGTCTCAGTAGATTGTGAATCTCATAGCATGAAAGGCTTTTCCTTGCTTTCTCTCTAATCACTATAGCAGTGGTTATATATAGAAGGTAGTTCATATTTATTTTATAAATGAATGAATGACTGGATTAATGACTTCTACAATGATCTGCCAAGTAAAATGAAATTTCTCACATTTCTATTCATCTCTTTCACAGTCACTAGTTCTTACAGAGCAGGAAGCTGGTTTCCTATGACTTCACTCTCCCTATATTCTGCAGGGAAAACATCCCTCACTTTTTAACAAACCCAAAGTTACACAATCCCTATTTCTGATTATGCTTGAACTAGCGCATTTCTTACTCTAACAAACCCATAGACCAACACAAATATAAATTTACATGCAGCGGGGTCTCCCCAGATTGGAGCCACGCTTGGTCAGGAGAGGAGGTAGAGCACTTAGAAGAATTGTTAGACATTAGGTTTATAGCATTACCCCAGGCACACTGGGATAGAAAACCAACAGGATAAGCGAAGTTGGGAGACTGATTCTTGACAGTGGATGATAGAGAGCTTGGTCCAGAAGCTAAGGTTTGGGACTGTCTCCAAGGGGGTTTCAAGCAGTTGATTGGTGAGGGCTTGCACAGTATTACACAGACAATCCAGAAGAGGAAAACCACCTACAGCTTTTGTTAGAAAATGTTTTACACCCATGCCAGAAGACATTGGGTGTGAGATATCTCCTATGCTACACTGTTGTTCCATTTATCAGTCCGTAGTTTACATCCTCTGATGTCTTATTTTAGTACTAGGGATTGAACACACTGAGCTGTAGCCTTTTTCATTTGATAATTTGACACAGGGTCTCACTAAGTTTCTGAGTCACCCAGGCTGGCCTTAAATTCACTGTCTTCCTGCCTCAGCCTCCCACAGTGCTAGAATACAGGCTTATGTTGCTGCAGCAAGCTGTCCTTCTCCTTCTCCTTCTCCTTCTCCTTCTCCTTCTCCTTCTCCTTCTCCTTCTCCTTCTCCTTCTCCTTCTCCTTCTTCCCTTTTCTGATGATTTTAGTTCATGGCTCAGTATCAGTGTTTCTAATACTCCTCTTCTATTAATTAATTATTGGTGACTGTGATACTGACATACATGATCCTTCCACCACCCTGGCCTCTCCCTCCATCCCTTGACTGCAGTGATCTGGTTCTACCCCGTCAGCCGGTCATTCACATGGCTGTGGCAATCCTTGTCATTACCAATACCTGCAACCCCTACAGGCTCTCTTTTGTGCTTCCCTTTCTGCCCGCATTGCTTCCTGTCTTTCTGCTTGCTCCCTCTCTCTAATGCCTGGTCTCCAACCGTCCCTTCAACTGGAGCAGACTCTATGAGCCATTGATTCTGCAGACTTTCACTGTCTCTTGTCCACCTGATTTTCCCTCTTTAATTCCATAGGTGCATGATGATTGCTCTCTTTATATGTTCTCAACTCCCTCATTCCCTTCTCACTTTGCTTAGCAAAACCACAATTTCAGTTAAATCCATCTCTCCACCCTCATTGCTTTGTTTATAACTAGGAAAGAAGAATCCGCAGAATGCTTGCTGGGTTCACTTTAAATTCATGGCCATGAAGCTCAAGTGGGTCCTTAATGCTGCTCAGCCCTCCACTCCCCCACCCTCCAGGGTGACTACTTCACTTTGCTTCCTGCTGCCCTTTGGGCATCTCATCTGGGCTCATCACTAGAAATACCATCTAAATGGTAGATGATGATGCCCAATTTCTACTTCCATCCCAGAATCGATCAAGCTATATGAAAAAAAATGCAACCTGCCTGCATTCCTGGCACTGACAATTCCACCTAGGTGGTTCTTCGTTCGTTCTGTATCACGTAGCAATTAATTTACTGTATCACTTCTAACGATGTTCTTTTGCTCTCTCTTTCTATTCAAATACAAACCCCTAAGAGATAGAACTTTTTATCTTTTGTTTTCAAATTGATGTATCTCTAGTGACTAAAATGGGATGTACCATGTAGTAAGTTAGAATATTAAATCAGAATTTCTAGAGGAAAAGCCCCTGGCAATTAGTATATTTAATACTGAGCCCAGATGGTTGTCTTCTATTGGGGAAATTGGAGGGAGTGCTGACTTAAACAGACCCTTTCTTATTTGGCCTCTTCTTTTCTGTCTGACTTAATTTTACCCACTCTGTGTACTGCTCACATTGCTTTACCATACTGATCTTTTATGATTCCTATCATGTGCCAAACATCTCCCAACCCCAGGGCCTTTGCACATTCGATTCTCCCTACCTAGGATATTCTTTTCACAATTTACTCCTTGTCTGGTCTATTTAGGACAGTAGTATAGTTTGTTAAGTTTAATTATGTTATTTAGGACTACTAAATGTTCAAGACTATGTTTGACAGACTTTTTCGAGATCACTCCTGCTCCTGTCATTTCCCATCGCCTACCTCCTTCATTGCTTGCTATAGCACTCATCACTACTTTGGTGATACATTTCTGTTTGTCTAGAGCAAAATGGAAAAGCAGTAATAGCTAACCTTTGCTAACTGCAAGATAGGATTGTATTTTCTTATAATCTATACAACATCAGTATTGTTCTCTTGCCATACCTGTTTTATAGGCACAGAAAAGTTAAGTAGTTGGCCCAGGGTCATGCCACTGGTCAGTAGCAGAGATCTAGTGATCTGACTATTGGGTCTGCGTCTTTTTAGGTGACCTGAGGAGGAAGGTTTTTCTCTATTTTCTTTAGTACTGTAAATCTAGAGCTTAGAACTGGACACAGCAGTTGCTCACTGATTGTCTTCCCTTGGCTTCCCTCTCTGTAGGGGTATGTCTTAGTCTCTCATAAGGACACAAGCCACATTATACTAGGCCCCTACTTCCGACTTCCTGTGACCTTAATTACCTATTTTAAGTCCTTTGCTCTTAACCTAGTCACACTGAAGATTCAGGCTTCAACATAAACGAGATGCACAGTACAATTTGGTCCACAACTAGGCTGCATCCTACTTCCTAGGGAATTATCATACTGAGATCAGGGTTGTTTCTAAAAACAGGATGTGCTAAGATAGAAATTCATGCCCCATGTAGGCCTTTGGTTTTTAAACTCTGATATTTGGTGGCTGAGTCCCTTGCTCAAAATGAATCTGCTGTGGAAGCCTATGATAGCAAAAAGCATGAACAAGGACTGCACTGTGGGTAGCTGAGAGGGACCTACTGGGACCCCAGGCACTCATTGCATGTGGAAGTTCCTTCACCAAATGCCAGCTACTCAGTTTGCAGAAAAGACTTGTGAGTGTACCAAATAATGCTAACAGCCCCTATACCTACCAAAAGGCTTCACCTCTGCCCAGAGAGGGAGCCTGAATGCTGAGGACCTGGAGCATGCTAGATGGAGGTCCAGAAGCCTTGGTAGCAGGAGCCAGGCTGAGCTTTGAATGTAGAGACTTAGAAAAGTGACCATGCCAACCTCGCTGGTATAGCCCAACTTCACGCTAATCAGAATAATGACCAGGCTGCCGATGATGCCTTTGCATTATTAACAACTCATCATTTAAATGAAAGGCTTAGACTGAGTTTGAGCAAAACAAAACCCTGCAGTTAAAATTCTCAGATTGTATAGATCTATATCGCCTTCATTCTAAAGCACAGGAACTGTTGAAAACACAATAAATCACTCCCAAGTGCCTCCGCTCAAATATTATTTCAGTATGCAAATTACAGTCATAAAGCATAATGAGGCACATTTGAATATCAAGTACAAAAGTCACCATGCAAATATAAAATAGGAGTGAATGAATTGTGGTCAACATTTTATTTTATAAAAGCAATTTGCGTCCTGAAGACTTTAAAGAGCTTCTGGCCAATATTTGGAGGGCCTAAGTTGAATTGCATGGCCAGGAATTTCATTGTTCAAATGCTGAAAAAGGCAAAAATATGAAAGTGTGTGTGCCTGTGTGTGTGTGAGAGAGAGTGAAGAGAGAAAACAAGAGGGCAAGAGGATAGGAGACCAGAGGGGAGAGAAGGGGAGGAAGGAGAAAGGAGAAGAGAAAAGAGGAGAGATTTTGTATTGTTCTTCACAAGTCCCAGTTCTACCCCAGTGTTAATTAAACAGCTTGTCTGGCTTAGCTGTCTCTTGCCTTGAGGGTTTCACAAGTTGGAAATCAGATGTATGGCCTGGGCTGCCTGGCTGGAAGAGCTGGGAAGCTGGAAGCACTCAGAGGGAGTGGCTGCAGGGGACATGCAGGACAGTTCCCTTGCCTAAGAGCCATGGCCCCTAGTAATAAAGACATAGCCCTGATGTGTCTTGGAAATGGGTGCATTTGTTCTAGGAAGAACCAGTGTTATGAACTAGAGTCTCTCTCAGTGTTTTGATATTGTTGAAATCACTGGGCTTCTTTATAATCCCTGGTTGCAGAGTGCCCCTCAGTTCCAGTAGCCTATCCTTCTGACAGTATAGGACCTCTGAAGTGGAGTTCAGATGGTTTGAGGAGAATGTAAAACAGTGAAGGTAAAGGAACTCATATATTTTAACCCAAACCTGTGTCCACGCAAAATACAAGTAGAATGAAGGCTTTACCCTTGAAAATGTTTTACTTTTGCTTCTTTCCTCTCCTGTCAATTATATCCCACTACTTTTAATGTCACATGTGATACAAAAGTATATTCATCTTGAATAAGATTCTGGTCTCCATTGCTTTTGTTGAAAACCAGCGTATGATTCATATTTTCTAAGAAAAAAAGACCTTGTATTTTCTAAGAAGTCTTCTCATCCGGATTATTGTCTAAATGGCTTAATCTCTGCCTCCTTGGAACCTCAGATGCTGTTTGTGTCCCATTACCAGGAATCATTGTCTATCATTTTGAAAATATTCCGGGGTTTCGTTCCTGTTCATTGTATCTGAGTAGAAGACCATTTTCTCAAGGGGAATGTGAAAATACAAGGGCATTTGGTTTCTTTGGTAAAACTCTGTGCTCAATTCAATCACTCAAAGATTGTTTAAGGTTCCTAACGTGTGTAAGACAATGTATCACGTATTCATTAAAATTAATGAACAGATGAATTGTTTTTGGAAAGAGAAAACTTCCAGGCAGATTTAGAAAAGGAGGGCTTTAACTAGCTAAGTACCCAAGCTGCATGACTTTCAACTCACCTTGCAATCACTCCTCCACTTGGACCTGGAAGATTCTATGGCTCATAGTTGCAGGAAAGTTACCTCTGTCTCTGGACCATTCTCTGGTCTTTTCTTTATGTGTGAAGCCAAATCTCTTTTTATTGTTAAAGATAGCCCTGTCCCCCACAAGGTAAATTTGTCATTCTTTGTTCTAGGCTGGTGATGGCAAACCTATGGCACACGCGCCACAGCAGGCTGTTTGTGTCATTGAAAGCTCTAAAAGGTTCGCCATGACCATTCTAGACTATTGTTTGAATCAATGTCTCTACTCTGGGTTTTCTCAAAATATAACCCTATTACCTAGTGTGCTTGATACAATGAGGATTCCTGGGCCCAGTCTTTGGCCTTCAGAAGAATACCTGTGATGGGCCCTAGGAGCGTAATTCTTGCATTTCTCCCCCAAGTGATTCTGTATCCCACCAGTACTTGAGTGCTGTATCTCTGGTAAGTCCACAGCTACTGTGTCTAATTCCATTTTGACTCTCGGTTTCTCTGTGTCACCTCATGATTTTTCACCTGCACAGAAAAAATAGAAGCTCTGTGTATATACAAAGCCATATACCTACAGAAGAGCCATTTTGTTCATACTCAATATTTTAATATATGTATCAATTCCAATGCTACTTAGTGTGTATCTTTTATGTGATAGGTATTGTACTGGGCATTGTTGAGCTAAAATAAGTATTAGGTAAATTTACATATCTATAGACTTTAGTAATGACATAATGCTAAGACTTTAAATTGGACAATTTCTTACTTGAGGTCTGTATCATCACATTCTAGGGCAAGTTGTTAAGATGTAACTGCTTATTGGTATTGGTCTACTTATATTCCCAGATAGTGAATCAAACTGAAGGGAATCATTGATTAAACAGCAGGCACTGTGTTTGGTCTGGATACACCATAGTAGCCAAGACAGACTTATTTGTTGCCCTCTTGAAACTGACAGTCTGAGGGGACAGATCAATAAGCAGATGAAACTATTGCATGTTCAGAAATAAATGTAATGCAAGCAATAGCATGGTATTTCCTACAGGTGGGGTTGGATAGAGTAAAGATGAAGAAAAATGGAAGGGTTGAAGATTAGCTTAGAAATAGAGCTATCCAGACTTACTGATGGGTTGGATGTAGATAGATGAAAGACCAAAAGTAATCAAAGATAATCCTTAGATTTCTAACCTGGGCAATTGAATGGATGATGGTACCATTTACTGGTATTAAAAAGGCAAGTCACATAACATTAGGGAGATAGATGTACTGGGATGCTAAAAGCTCTAAAGCTCTAAATTAGATATAATTGGCATCTTCTATGAGAAAAGCAAGAGTAGATTTTTACATATGAGTACAGAATTTAGAGAAGGGCTAAGGCTGGAAATAGAACATTGGTAGTCATCAGCTAATTTTCCTGGGTAGAGAATGTGACCAGAGAAGAGAGAAAGAGGCACCAAAAATGAGAACACATTTAAAGACATGCTCCAACTCACTAGATATTTTAACAATGTATAGCAAAACAACAATGAGATCACCTAATGGATAGATAGGCTCAGATAAGTGGAAAATATCCAGTGTTGAGGAGAAGTAGGATCAAGGCTTTCTCACATGCTGTAGTTGTGAGTGGAGACTGAGGCAGTTCTGGAGGGTGATCTGGTAGCACTTGTACAAATTAAATACATACTGCATGGTCTAGTACTTCAGATTCTGGACTTGCAGCTTAAAGGAATATTTGCATGAGTTAACAGGGGACTGGAGCAAGGATGTTCATGGCAATGTTGACAGTGACAGGGTGGTGGTGAGTTGATGACTTCTATATTATCATTGGGGGCATATATAGGTGTGACATGGTATAAGATCACCACAGAATACTATGCAATGGAAAGTAATAAACCAGATGTATCTAAGTAGTCCTTAAAAAATTACAAAATAACATGTCACCCAGGAGATATGTGCAGAAAGGGAAATGTGTGAAGTGATGGACATGCTCATCGGCTTGTGTATGTTGTCATTCCACAGTGTGTACACATATCAAATGTCATGTACTCCATGCATTTATGTAATTTTTGGTCAGATTTGTTTCGTACTGGGAATCAAACTCAAGACCTTGTTTATGGTCAATTATACTTCAATAAAGCTTGAATATAGGCATGAAAAGTGACTACATCTTATCAGAACACAGACAAACAAGAGCATACACACTGAGTGTGTTAATATGATTATAGGGCCAGAGGGAAACAATATTGGGAGATAAAACAAGTGAGGAGCTTTGCACAGGCCAATTATGAGGGGCCATGATCTGAGAAGTAACAAAGTTCCGTGTCCACAGGTTCAAACTGGGAGAGAGATGATAAGAAAAGCAGTCTGCAGACTGAGGAATACTAGCATTTAGAGATTAGTCAAGGTGATTGCATGACTCTTCCCATTGTCTGCGCCCTAAGACTAGATGTAAGATGCATTCACTTATTTATTCTCTTTGTTCTCTCTTCAGGTCAGGGGTATTTTCCCTTCGTAAGGTGGGAAGTGCCAATCCAGGTTCACATCACCAAAGCTTTTATAAGATTTAATGCTAGAGATACATGGCACAAGCCAGAATGAACACTGGATATTTCAGGACATACTGTCCTTTAATGATTTAACAATAAGAGGGGCAACAAAAACATGTTATGCTTCAATTTTTTCAGATATGAAGTTGTGATCATTTGACTCTCTAACTTTTCCTGGCCCACACCAACAGACTCCTAATATAGTTCCTTGCCTAAGAATTCTCCTCCAATTACCCCTTGTTTTGGAACGATGATATTTATAAAACCACAAATCGGATCAAATCCTTTCCCTCATTAAAAGTGCTGTGTGCCTTACCAGAGTCTTCAGGAAAATATCCCCAGCCAGGGACAATGTAGCGTGGTGCTGGAAGGCCAGGAGGTTCATGGTAGGCAAACTATTTTGGCACTTAAGTAGCTATCTACCATTAAACACATTGCTACAGCTCTTTAGTTTCTATATCTATAAAATATGGATATAATTGTTAACTTACAAGGCAGTGATTCTCATGTTTCAGTGTGGATCTAAACCTGGTTTAACTCTGCTAGAGAAGAGTGCTGAGATACACCTGCAGAGCTGCTGATTCTGTAGGTCTGTAATGGACTTAAGGGTCTGCGTTTCTCATGCACTCCTAGGTGATTTTGATGCAACTGGGCTCCAGGGCCACACTTGCAGAAGCACAGTTACAGTGTTTTAGTCATTTTTCTCTTGTTGCTGAGGCAAAACACTCAACACTCACAGTTAAGGCAAGAAAGGTTTATTTAGCTCCCAGTTTGTAGAGGTTTCAGTCCATAATGGGCTGGCTCCAAGACAGGGTGGCACGTGGCAGACCAGCATTACAGAGGAGAAACAGTTGATGATGGACAGAAGGTAGCAAAACAAGCAAGAGAGAAGACAAGCCTCTTCCTGTTCCTTATATTGTATCCAGGCTACCGGGATTAGGGTGGTGCCAACGTGGTCAGTGGACTCATTTAGTAATCACACATTCTTAATCCTAGCACCCTTAATCCTAGCATTGCACTGTGAATCAATCACACACTCTGCCACCTCTGAAAAAGCTCCACCTACAATTACAAGAGGCTTTAGGGGGATATCTAGACACAAGCCATCACAAGGGCATCATGAGGTCAAATTGGATGTGTGCCAAGAGCCTCGCCTACGATGGCACTGACACTGAAGCTGCCACTGCCACTTTCACATCCTTCCATCATGTGGCCTCCGTGTCCCCAGTCCCACTGTCACCACACACCCTGTGCCCAACCACAACAGACCATTCGCTGCCCGCTGAACCTTCAGTGCCAATTTCGCCCGGGGCTCCTTTGCCTATATTTGTCTTGCCCCCAAGAATGTCCCTGCTCTTCCTCCCACTCCACCACCATCCTTGAACAATCTTTTCAACACTCAGCTCAAACACCCAGCGAGTTTCTGTGAATATTCTCTAGTTTGGATTCATTGATTCTTTCCCTGACATTTCCTCTATCTGTTAATTCACTCATTTAGTCAATATTTATTGAGTATGTACCATGTGCTGGCCTTCCTGAATGCTGCTGGGGGTGTAATGTTGAGCAAAACCCAGTGTTGCCCCACCTTTCAAGGAGCTTAAAATCTTGTGGGAATATAAAATTACAACAGTGACATGAAATGAACAAGAAGAGATTGTGCTACTTTGAATACTTAGAGAAAGATTTATACAGGTTTAAAATCCCTGTTTTTCTCTATGAATTGTTGAAAACTGTAAAGGTGGACTAGGGAAACAATCCAAAACTGACTTGAGCTTGCATAGCTCCTTTTTCTAATAAACTCCTTTTCTGTCCTGTTTTGGGGTTGATTTCATTAACTGTGAAGAGAATATTACGGCTTACATTCACTGAGCACATATTATGTTCCTACAAGTACTGTAGCTAGTACCAGGGACTGTCAAACTAAGTAAGACATGGCTTCTACTCTCAAAGTGCTTATTCTCCAGTGGGACAGGTTGTTTGATACACAAAACTCAAAACCCAAGGCACGGTACGTGAAAAGGCATAATCACCCACTTCTCTCCTCTTGTACCAGAATGTACATAGTGATATTTTTCTCTCTTGCACACCAGCATTACCAGGAGGAAGACTCGTGCCTGGTGTATAGTAAAAGACAATCATATCTGTGGATGAATGGATACATTCCCATGCTCATGGCCCTGGCTCAGTCTTCTGCATAGCAGTCACAACCTGGCCTTCATGTCTGTAGCCATGCCGCTTTCAAGCCACCCTCATACCTTAGCAGGAACCCTACCACAGAACCATACAACTCAGAGGAGTACTTAAAACCTACCAGCTGTTCTTGCTGGGCAGTTGGGAAAATCTTAACACTTCTTTCCGCACTAATGAGGATTGAGCCCAAGAAGCACCAAACTACATCCCCAGTCCTTTTTTATTTTCTTTTAAGATGACTTTGTCAAGTTGCTGAGGCTAGGCTTGAACTTGCAGTTGTCCAGCCTTGACCTCAGGGTACTGGGATTACAGGTGTGTACTGCTGTGCTGGACTAAGCTTAGGCTTCCTATGTGTGATACAAGATGCTTACTTTTGGCCTTTGCTGCAGCCCAGCACCAGCATTCCCATGTTGTCCAGCCAGACTGCCATCCTCATGGCTTTTCCAGTGCGCTAATTCTTCCCCAGAAAGTCTAGCCAATACTTCTATTTTCATTGACTACTGCTGATGAATATAAGCTAAGTTTCTCTACACTGGGAAAAACATGCCAATGCCTTCTGTGCATCCATTCTTCTTTCCTCCTCTTCCAATTTAGGAGTGAGAAGGTGGAGGCCACTATTAATGATGACGTCATGAACAAGTATAAAAGACTTCTACTGATTTGATATAATCCCAGATACATGTAACTCCTCAGTTACTAACCCTATTCTCAATTTCAGGAAAATGTAAATATTTTGGTGAATGAGCCACTTCCATAGAAGGTCAGGCAAATAATAAATATGAGCCCTTAAAGAGTTGCTTCCTTATTTTATGAATCAATGAGGGACTAAGAGTGTTGTCACTTGTAGCTCTGGTAGGGACAGAATGTGTCTCCACATTTCAGTTTTCTTAACATACTAATTGAAGGTCAACCTGTCATTACCAATAGAATCTCTTGCAATCCTGAATGAGTCTGCCCCATAAATCCAAAGCATAGTGTTGAGAAAGTTAGGCTGAAGGCCACAGGCTGATGATGTGGCTGCTCCTCGTGGGAAGGCCACTTTCCTAGGAATGTCTGCACCCTCTTCCTGTCCTGTGGTTGACTGTTAACACCTGGCCTCTTAGTGCCAGAAGAAGAAACTGCATGAAAATATTTTGTCACTTCTGCTTTTAGTAC